>OZ025293.1:419861252-420128752 GCA_964019185.1 Maratus speculifer
GGATATTACTAATCTTAACACGATAAAAAATATTTTTCCTTGCTAAATTTTGCTATGTTGCGTCCAAATATTTATCTAATTATCTTCATATGTTATGTTTGATGCTATAATGTGCTAACCCACTTCCTTTTGTCACATTGTGTCACTATTCGTGTACAACCCCCCCCCCCCCCCCCCACACACACACACACCGTCTTAAAAATTATGTAATAAATGACTGATACATATTTGATGAATGATGCATTATAAATGATACAGTTACATGCACATTTATATAATGGGGAAAAATATTAACATTTATAGCTAAGTGCTACAATAATATCGCTGCGCTATAAAAATATTTCAAAGACTTCACACATACCTATGTAGTAACACATAACACATGTCCACGGTTCTTGAAAAATAGAAAATCCTATTTTGTTTTTATCAAATTTTTACAGGAAGAGACGAGAGCAGATTTCAACTATAGATCACATTTCTTATAAAATCTTATGAATAAATTAAGTTTAGGAGATCTAGACAAAACTGTAGACTATGCAAGAAATAACAAAACTAAAACAAAATATATAAAGAGAACTATACAAAAGAGAACCGTACAGAATTAATATACATATATACTTCTTTAAATTACTCAAAGGTTTTAAATAAAAAATAATAACAGTAAAAAAAAAATAATTAAATTGTTTACATTTTTGTCCCTACCGAAGCCAATGACAAAACAAAAAAGAATATTCAAAAATTGAAAGAATTATGATATATCGATCCTTGCACGATTTTAGATCGTGCAATTTTACAATATTCTTATTTGTTTTGATGATGGTTTCGATGGATACGAAGCATCTAAAAAATCTGATAAAACTTTTTATTGTTTTTAACGCTTTTATTTTTTGCATTTTATCAATTAATATTTATTATTTAGTATTACAGGGTGATAAAATTTATCAAATATAAACTTTTAATTTTGAAATTTAATTTTGACATCGGTAATCTTTAAAAAAGCATATATGTAATATTTTTAGATAATAGACTCAATAAGAATACGATTGGGATGGTGTGCAAAATCGCGGAGTTTTTCCTTCTGCGAAAAAGTTAATTCGGATCACTTTCCCTTGAAAAGTCTTCCCTAAAAGCAACCCTCTGACGTAGCAATTTAGTCAAAACTTGCCAATGCTTTTCAATATCTATAAGCTGCCCACTTTTGCACTTTTATGCTATTCATAAAATTTGATGGATTTTTTTACCGTATTTAATCGCCGATTTGAGCCATCAAACAAAGCAAAATTTGCTATGAAATTTTAGTGGTACGAAAAAAGCGTAAATGTTGGCAACGGGGAAAAATTTCCTTTTAATCCTTTCATTTCAATTTAATAGAATTTGTTATTTTCGAAAATAGTAATTTGTTATTTTTGAAAGTAGTAATTTTTGATTCCAAATTGAAATCAAATACTGTATTAAAACACATGGCAAATAAAGCCTTTGTGCAAACATGTTTAAAGAAAGAAACCCAATTATTATAAATGCACAAATAATGTATGAAAAGGTAGCAAACAGCTGTTTCGAATCTACTATCGAGATTCTTCATGAGTGCAAAACTCAGCGAATTAGAAAAAGCAAAAGTGAAAAACTGATCTATTTTCCTTTTCTAGCTCGCTGAGCTTTGCACTGATGAAGAATCTGGATAGTAGATTCGAAACAGCTATTTGCTACCTTTTCATACATTATTTGTGAATTTATAATCGCTGGTTTTCTATCTTTAACCATACTGTATTGTTCAAATTAAACTAACTAATATATTTATTTGAATGGAATTTCACATTTTCCTTTCAGAGTCATGGTATAAAATCAGATTTTAGATTCAAACTAAAGATATTGGGTTCAGACTAAGTGATTTACTGTAAATAATATATAAATATCGTCGCTTTATAAATATCGTTCACTAGCAACACGTTCAGTGATACATCTTGACAAAAGTAAATTTCACAGAAAAGGAAAAAAAAAACGCATTATTTTACTGTAACATGAAATTATCGAACTTAGCTCTGTATATGTAAGAGTAAAAGCGTGCGTAAAACTCTAAAAAATATCTTCTCTCTTATGAAACTGTTTGTACCTATGTACCTACACTGTAAAACATTTGTCTAACATTACTCCCTGAAATTGGTGGCAGCATTGCTGCCTCCAATTTTATGCGTGAGTGATTTTACACTCCAATTTTATGAGTGATTTTTTTTCACTTATAAAATGGTGTAATTTAAACATATGTTAGTGTTTTAATATTACATATTAGTGTAATGTTACACCGGTTATATCGGTTAAACCGGTTACATCGATTATGTCAACATAAAACTGGTGGAAGCTTGGTTGCCACCAATTTTATGGAGCAACGTTACTCAAATGTTTTACAGTGTATTAGTGGAATAAGACGCAAAATGGATTTTTGCGAGATATGTCACCTTTTTGCGGGTGAGCGATATAATCACAATTAATGTTTACGCAAATAGTTACAGATTTTTTATAAGGTCTTATGCCGATTATTTATTTTTGCGAGAAATTGTTCGTAAATTATGTATGAAAAATGACTACTCGTCTTTCTCGGAATTGGTATAGAAAACAAAGAAAACAATATATTTTAACGTAACTTTATCATTTTCCTTGTATGAATATTTTGCATTTCAATCAACTACAATTAAATATAAGCATTTATGATAAAGATTCTATAAAATATGATTTTCAGCGTATATAACATTTGATTGGATTAAACTGGAATATTAAACGCAAAGCTCAATTACAAATTTTGTTAAATTTCTGAAATGTTCGCATCAATTTTAAAATTGCCATACATTTCAATAGCAATCTCTTCGGTTAGATAATCCTTTTAAATATTTTATAGCAGTAGAAAATTAAATTTTTTAACATTAGCATTTGTACGTTTCGTTATTACTAAAACAAAATACACAGAGAGATACAAAACCATAGTTTTGGAATAATTTCAATGGAAATTAAATACTTGTATACAGGGTGATTCAGCTCGTCGGTGACAAACTTTAAGGATCGATAGAGCACACCTAGACGAACATTTTTGAATAGGGAATGTAGGGTCCCTGACGCGATGGTAAGGCGCTAGGCGCTTTCGAAAATTTGGGTGCCGAAATTCGAAACGTCATAAAAACTAGGGAAATGGTTAGATTTTCTTGCTTGTTGCGTCGAAATGATTCTGTTTGTTTAGACTTTCTTCAGTACCAATTTGATAAGCGTATCTCTTAAAACATGGATAGGGGGCGCTGCAGACTTTGGAGAGCTAGACAACAACTTTAAGCCCGTTATTTTGATAATTTAACACATGCTCGCCAAAGTTTATACTCTAACTTAAAGTTTGAACCCAAAAGTAGAGCCCTGCAAAAAGCGTAAGAGCCGGAATAAAATGTCAAAGTACAGGGTGGTCGAAACTCGAAGGCTCCTAAGAGATAAACAAACAGATTTCTTGACTTATGGCATGCATTTTCATGATTCTGTTTGCTGGGGCTCTCTGAAACTCAGTTGAACGGTACAAAAAGAAACATCGATAGGGGGCGCTTTGGGCAAAAAACATAATTCGTTGACATTTCGGACGCTAACTGGAAACGGGGCGCTACGATCAGTTAGTAATAATGAAAACACATTTTCTACCTCTGCTCAACACTTCTGAATAAATTTAGACCAAAAACATCAATGATACTGGAAATTTATTTACAAAAAATAACACTACAGAAGATGCTCGAAATTTCGACCTTGGGCCATGATGCAGGCTTCGCACCTCCGTCGCATTGAGGAGTGTGTGTTTCCAACAATGCCAGGAGTATCTCTGATCTGCCCTGCAGCTGCCACAATGCGCGCCACAAGTTCTTCAGCACTGCTGACAGGTGTATGGTATACCTCGGCCTTCAGGTAACCCCAAAGGAAGAAATCCAAGCAGGTGAGGTCTGGTGATCGGGCAGGCCAGTGAACTGGACCCCCACGCCCGATCCACCGCTGGCCATACCTTGCGTTTAGATGGAGACGCACGTCGTTCGTGTAATGGGCCGGAGCTCCATCGTGCTGGAACCACATCTGGCGACGCGAACCTTCGGGTACGTGCGCCTCCTCCAGAAGCTGCGGCAGCACTTGATCCAGGAAAATCATGTAATTTCCACCTGTCAGCCGTTCAGGTAACAAATAAGGTCCAATGAGGCAATCCCCCAGAATGCCGGCCCACACATTTACTGAGAAACGCTCCTGGGCTGCTCGGCTTCTGGTTTCATGTGGATTTTCATCACACCACACATGACTGTTGTGGGCGTTCCACATTCCCTCCCGGCTGAAGGTGGACTCGTCCGTAAACAAAATGCTGTTTACAAAACGGGGATCCCTGGATCTCATCGCCAAGTACCATCTTGAGAATTCCACTCGAGGGCCAAAATCCTGCTCTCTGAGCAACTGCACCCGCTGGATGTGGTAGGGATGCAGATTCCGGGAACGTAAGTTGCGCCACGCAGTTGCTTGCGAAATGCCAACATGTCTGGCGATATCTCTCGTGCTAAGACCTGGGTTGTCCTCAACCAGGTTAAGCACAGCCTCTTCGTTGTCGGGGGTGCTCACTGATCGCTCCCGTTCAGGCCTGCCTCCGTCGAAAGATCCCGTTGTGGACAACCTCTGGTGTACTCGAGCGAAGAAGGCATGGCAGGGGATTTGCCTGTTGGGGTAACGCTCGGCGTACAACCGCTGAGTGGCTCGTCCATTACAACCAGCAGCGCCATACGCCAAATGCATGTCAGCCAATTCAGAGTTTGTGTACCGTTCCATCCTACTACCGATCTGCAGACAAGTAACCCGAAGCTTAAGTAGGTACCGCACGTTCAAAAGACGTGTCTGCGCATACAACTACGTCATCTCGCGTTGTCGTCTACGCATTACGTATCTTTTGCATATCGATATGGTACGATATCTTTTGCATAAATCAGCAAAAAGCACCTTATGTAAATTTTATTGCGCGCATTGTGCATGATTGAAACCAGCTATGTTTGTTAAAAAAAAAAAAAACTGCAGTTTTAATAGCTTCTTATGATAAGTAAATTACTCTCTTGTTTTGTTTCTAACTGATCGTAGCGCCCCGTTTCCAGTTAGCGTCCGAAATGTCAACGAATTATGTTTTTTGCCCAAAGCGCCCCCTATCGATGTTTCTTTTTGTACCGTTCAACTGAGTTTCAGAGAGCCCCAGCAAACAGAATCATGAAAATGCATGCCATAAGTCAAGAAATCTGTTTGTTTATCTCTTAGGAGCCTTCGAGTTTCGACCACCCTGTACTTTGACATTTTATTCCGGCTCTTACGCTTTTTGCAGGGCTCTACTTTTGGGTTCAAACTTTAAGTTAGAGTATAAACTTTGGCGAGCATGTGTTAAATTATCAAAATAACGGGCTTAAAGTTGTTGTCTAGCTCTCCAAAGTCTGCAGCGCCCCCTATCCATGTTTTAAGAGATACGCTTATCAAATTGGTACTGAAGAAAGTCTAAACAAACAGAATCATTTCGACGCAACAAGCAAGAAAATCTAACCATTTCCCTAGTTTTTATGACGTTTCGAATTTCGGCACCCAAATTTTCGAAAGCGCCTAGCGCCTTACCATCGCGTCAGGGACCCTACATTCCCTATTCAAAAATGTTCGTCTAGGTGTGCTCTATCGATCCTTAAAGTTTGTCACCGACGAGCTGAATCACCCTGTATAAAATGAATGAATGAAATGAATGTCCGGAAATTCTTGAAATATAATTCCGTTATTAGTCGATTTCAAAATTATAAATAATAAATTAGCAGTATTTGAATGTTAATAAAATTATATGCAGAGCATTTTTAGTTGAGTAATTTGTCTAAAATGAAAATTCTGAATTTATACATATTAACAATAATAGTAATTCATAATAATGGAAATTAAAAAAAATTCTTTAGAACCATTTTTTTTCTCAAATTGCTAAGTTAAATTAATAAAAACTTCTTACGATAAAAATTATAATAGTATTAAATAAAAACTTCTTCTTAACGTTAATTCACTTTGTGTTTCTAAAGTACAACTTACTTTTAAATATTTGTAAAGTTAAACAGTATATACAAAAGTCACTGGACACTTTCGATTTTGTACGTTTTTTCCAATAGCTAAAGAAATATTTGATGAATTCCTCTGGTCATGCATACATGTAATGTACATGTTTGACCTCATACATTTCAGTAAATGTTTAGTCACGAGTGAAATTAGGATATTAATAACAAACAGACAAAATATATTTTTTTGTTCATTATGTAAAATAAAATGCTTGGAATGATCTGTCGTTTTAGCAAATGACTATGTGGACCTTCAGCAACAATTGTTTCCATTAATTTTAGGAATAGTAACACATAGAATTTCTTTAAAAAAGATTAAAAAATTTCCCCCATGCTTTCATATCTATAATGAAAGTTTTCAACCGAATATAAGCCACAGAATTTGCCAAAGCTTGCCATAAAACATAGTAAAATGCAATAGACTATAGAGAAAAAAAAAAGGTGTACATTTACAAAGCTAGTTTTTCAAAACAGAAGATATCTGTATGCTTCTTATATTTTTACCAATAATCCGCACTGTAAAAAAAAATGTAAATTTACGGCACTTTACCGTGAATTATCCTGTAAATTTATGTAATATGTCACTTTTTTCACATAAACGGTGAACTCCCGTAATTTTTTGTGTTTTGCGGCCAAAAACTGATAATGTAATGCCAAAGTCCGTTGATATAGAAATAAAATCCGTTTTTTTTTTTTTTTTTTTTTTTGCTGGCATTGCCTGGAATCTCTGCTGCAGCTTTTTATACAGTGCGGGATAATTGCAAGAATATTTTCATTGTTCAGTTACACGAAAGTTCTCGGCATCCCAGTTTCCTTGAAAATTCTTAGTAATCTTATAATTTTTTTACATTACATGGACAATATGCCGTAAATAAAATAGAAATACATTCAATATTATCCAAAATATAACCTTATATTAACGAATTTCAAAATGCGCATAAACAAACAATAACATTATCTTTTTTTTCAGTGTAATAATCAATTATACAGGTAAATTCATATGAAAAATGAGTGAAATATCGAGAGTCAGTGAAATATCGAAAAAATTCAGAAAATTAAAATCTAAAAGTGTTGAATTTCAGTTGTTTATTGAAATGATCAGCATAGGGGATTTTCCACATTTTCTTATATTTTGTTAACTGACTTCCACTAATTCAGTATTTTTTTTTAACAAAACACTTTGATGTTGAAAGGGATGTTTCCATTTTGATGATTATTTTTTGTTTGGAGTGGGCACGTTCTGCTGTTTATTTCAAGAAAATCTAAAACTTAGGTAAAATACAACAATAAAGAAATAAATAAAAAAATAATATGTCTAAAATCTCTTACTATCCAGCTGCTTTTACAAACAGCTGAAATTCAGCCTATTATATCGTCAATATATTTCAGAATTTTCAGGATATTGAGCGGTTCGTTTTATGAGATGTCTTATGCACTAAAGGGCCAAAGGTGACCGGCCATTTGTGATTTTTGACGCTTGAAAAATATATTTATCCTGCAGGTCATATATTTCCTCGAAATTGTTTTCCTGAAATCTCGCAGGGGACCGTCAACGAATTAAAAAAGAATGAATATCTTTTGGATAATCCTGTCAAAATTAATTGAGAAAAAGAATTCAAACTGAAGATTATCATTGTAATAAGTGGCTTATTGTAATAAAATGCGTTCATTTTAATTAGGATAGAATGAATGCTCGGGGAAGAATTAAGGTTTTTATAAAAACAGTCCCAAATTTTGTGAAGTTTTTGCCTTATAATTTGCAGAATTCTTAATATAAAAAAAATTCTTTTCAGGAAACATGACAAATAATATTGTACATAATGTCATGTAATCAGAATTAAAAAGTAATAAAAATTGTATGAATAATGAGAAGATTTACTAAATAATTTTACAATGATGGTTAAGTATTACGGTGCCCCCCCCCCCCACCGGTGACTAGTTTATCTTGCAACTGTAAAATTTTTAGCCTATATGAATGAGTTTCAAAGCCTCCCTTCTCGGGGAGAAATGACAACAAAAAATGGTGGTAATTCGTGTTGTCTCATAACTGCCCTTTTTCCTCTTTTAAAGAAGTGATTGCCATGTATCTTTTACAGTCAACATACACTACCAAAAACGAAATCAGGAAACTTTAAACAAGAAGCTTTATGTTTGAGCTTCACAAAGGAATCAAAACCTAACAAATGATATTATTTCAGACACTAAAGTAAATACAAAGTTGCACGCAATGCAATATATTTTTCCGCACGATCACTTTGTAACTTACAAGATTAGAATCGAAACAAAAAGTACATCATGGAGTACTAAAGAACTATTTTATTACAAAAATATGTTCTGAATTGTATTTTTATGTGTTTTCCAATGAAGCATTTATAATAAAGCACATAATTTTGTATTGTGATGAACATTAGATTCCTATTAGAGAAAGGTTGTATAACTGCACATAGTCGGTGGTACGGGCTCATGAATTAGGATATGAAAGTTTTGCAGGATAATAACCGTTAGCTCGACCTAGCGTGAAGGATTCTCTGTGATTAACTGGTCAGCAGTGAAATTTAAGGCGCGTCTGATTTATAATTATTTTTTCCCTGGAGTAAAAGAGATGGAGTAAATGAGATTTAAATATATTTACAGCTATTGCAATCATTGCTCGAAGACAAGTATGGGTATATAATCACTTTGAAATGAATTCGTGTAATTTTCAACTTATACGTATGTATTTACAATAATAATTATATGGTAGCTAATTAACAAATATTAAAAAAACTGACTTTTTATTATAAGTAAGTGTAGGAAAAATCATGCAGAACAATAGATTAAGAAACACGTTACAACAATTCGAGAATATTATAGGAATCACGTAAGGTGATGTAACTCTTCATTAAGGTAAAATAAGGTGTCTTAAGTAAATAAGCTAAGCAAGTGGTTAAGGGCGTACACTAGTCACTCGGTAAAAGCCGAGCACTAATGTAAAGTTTATGGGGGCGTTCTTTTAGAATATCTCGCTGAAATTTTAATATTTTTGCATGATTTTTTTGCACAAGATAGCTGAAGGCGATCCACAACCGGCCTAGTTTTTACTTTTTCGATTTTGCTTATATATTTTTTTGTATTACGATAGTTTCAATTTCAGAACCGGTTTAAACCGGTTCCGAAAGTTTAAGTAACTGTTTAAAGAAAATCTGAAACGAAAACTGAAAAAGTAAAAACTAGGCCGGTTGTGGATCGCCCTCAGCTATCTTGTGCAAAAAAATCATGCAAAAATATTAAAATTTCAGTGAGATATTCGAAAAGAACGCCCCCATAGACTTTACATTAGCGCTGGGCTTTTACCGCGTGACTAGTGTGTGCTTTTAAGTGTGATCGCAAATCGCACAGAGGGTTTCGTTTATTATTTTTTCAAAACAACTTGTCCTTTAATAAAAAAATCCAAATTGTTAATTTCTAATTATTAAATTCTTACATAAATGTTAGCACCAATAAATTTAATACATAACGAAGTTATTTAAGTAAAATTAAAAAAGTTCAAATCAAATTATTTAATCCAAAATTCGAAATGGTTTGAAAATTCGAAATTAAAAATGTTTAGCGGAAAAATAAAAAAAAAATTAATTTCTAAATTTGAAAAAATATTTAAAAGCTCAATCATTAATAAATCTCAAACGTTTTTAAAGTAGGAAGAAAGTTATATTCCGAAAATATTCTGAATTCCAGATGAACGAAATCCTGATAATATAAACCCTTAAATTGCCCAAAAAACGAATTTTTTACCCAATATCGGGGTTCGAACTAAGAATCTTCTGTCTACTAGCGGAATGCTTTACCCCGTAGCTGTATATACTTGAAAAGTTAAAATTTAAGTTCTCTTTTAAAATTTAAATTGCAAAAATGAACAGTTAATATAAAAAATAATTTAATTAAAATAAAAGATTTTTTGAAGATTTAATGATTCGTTGCATGACACGAGATATTCAGCTGTATGTGCACAAAATTTGAAGTCTCTGACTTATACAATTTTCGTGCACGGACTTTGTGAAGGACAGACACACAGAAGATAGAGAGGAATAGTGTTCCGACAGATGAACGAACCCCTAAAAAAACATTATAACTGAAAACGTACTTTAATAATTTACCTTTGAAAGGAGGAAATAGTATTTGTTTATAGACTCTGAGTAGCCTTGTATACAAATTTATTTATATTCTACATATTTATCTTAGTATTCTAAACATACTTAATCTAGAAAATACAAAACTCAGTTAAAAATCACCTTTAAGAGTTTCTTGCGCTCATGCACAACATTGCTCATGAATTATTTTGTGAATTCCTGTATATGATCTACAAAATATTTTGCACTCCATATACTAAAATAAGGATGTTTTAGTGCGCATCAGAAAACCGCATATTAATTTCAGTATGCTTGAAACAGTATCAAAAGTATAACATCAAAGAGTTATATTCTTATATACAGGGAGTCCATAAATTATTGTTGGAGTTTCCATGCTTCATAACATTTGATTTCAAGGCATGAAGAAAAATAATATTATATATTCGTAAAATTCTTTTGAAAAAGTTGTTTCATATCTAAATGTTATACATACATGTAAAATTGCAGGTCACTGCGTTTTTAATTATTTAACGATTATAATCAGATAATTTGTGTTAAAATGTTACCAAATTTATGTAAAACGTAGACTAAAAGTGCAAAATAGTGGTGACAGATTTTGTTTCGAAAAATCACAAAAAACTGCGTTGCTTTTTCATGTGAACTCACAATTTTAATGATTATATGGAATGTCTCCTTAAAACCAATATATTTTACTCAAAATATGCATTAAAAATTGCAAATGAAATTACTCAAGGTTTTTTTAAAGCATCAAACAAGTATAGCTTCGGAACTGGTATTTAAAAAATTGCAAAAAACACGAAATGCTTTCGAATATTTGGAGCAAAAAGAACAACATGCAATTTGCATTTTTATATACAAATGCAAGCGATTTTAAAGAATTTGCAAATTGTTTGTTAAATGAGCTTAAATGCTCAGTATTTAATGAATTTAAACTTAAACGATGATTTTTTTTTCTGTAAGCTGACCTAATTTACTTAAATAGCTTTTACTGCAGTTATTTGATTTTACACAGTGTCAATGACTCGATAAATTATAAGTGTTCTTTAAAAGTAACTGCCTAATTAAGAATGCTCTCGTTATTTATTACGATATTGGATAAAACGTTGTTTCCATGTGAATAATGGTGTTATCGTTTGTTGCCTCCGATACTAATAATATCGTTGTCAAATTGTCATTATTGTTGAAGACTATTGATATCGGACCATAAATCTCAATTTAAAACTATTTTAAGCAACTTAAATTTTGTTCTAAAACATATAATGTAAACTAAATAAAGTAAATTTATTTAAGCGAAGCTTAATTAGTAGGTAGGAAAATAAGAAAACGTTTTTTCTTTAACCTATTAAATGCCGCTATGTATATTAACCTATTTTTTTATGGAATCAATGTTTTCTTCTTGATGAATAGGATGTTATTACAGTGCTTTTGAAAAAATAATCCAAACTAATTTGATTATTTATAAAAAACGGTATGTTCCCAAAATGGGAGCAATGGCATTTAATGGGGGCATTATTTATTTATTTATTTATTTATTTATTTATTTTTTACAAAATTGTATTTTTGCCTTCTTGTAAATAACATTTATTTTTTAGTTCTTAAAAAAAGGAAAATATCATTCTAAAACAGACATTTTAAGAAAAATCTAGATAAATTGTATCTACAATTATAATAAACATTTACATTTATAATAAAATTTAAAAATATCCATTTATCTGTTCCTAAGCATTTTCATTATACTAGCCGCACTTGGCGACCAGTTTGGTCTCCTTTAAATTTCTTCTAAAGAGTGCATCATAATACGTTTATTCATAATTTAATTTTACCTGCTCAACTGTGTGCCAAATCTAAAAATTCTGCTAGAAAATTTAAAAACTCGGCATTTTTATACTCACCGGGTACAGGTGATAATTCGCTAAACAATCTTCCCGTGGCATTTTTTCGAATTTCATTAATTTCACTTTTAAATATAATCCTTTCACTCATTTCATTTATAACGCATAACTTTAATTTTAAACTGAAACGTTTAAAATTTATCACTTGTATTTTTTTAAGTAACCGAAAATTAATAATAATAATAATTTAAAACTCCGCAATTACAGCGAAAGACAAAAATGTAAATAAATCAGATTTACCTTGGTCTAAATCCTTCTAAATTCCTTCTTTACTTTAAAAAACATGTTTCTGGCAATTTAAATATCGTCGCTTTTGTCACAGTTTCGTCACAATGTCAATGCCAAAAAATGACACATTCTTCACAAATTGCCTCACCGTGACTTCACAAAAAGGTCACAATGTGACGTCTCAAAAGAGCTCTAAAACGGCCATAACGACTTCACATTTTAGTTACTGTGACTCCACATCGACGTCACGTGACGTCACATCGACAATCGATGGTCACAAAGTCACAATGTTACTTCACAACGACGTTGCAGTGACGTCACCATGCCTCACGGGTATTTTCCGTTCTGCTTTCATAAATGGCGAAATAAATTCACAGAAAACTTCTATCTGAGTAAGTCAAGCTGTTACAAATCTCATATTTAGTGTGTTGATAAAAAATAGCCATTCGCCATTTCTTCCTTCTTTTTTTGGCGATAAATGCTCAAAAAACGGCCAGAAAAAGCGGAACTTTTTAAAATAACATCAAAACTATATGTTTTACGTGAAAACACTATGTTAAATAAGATGTCATGGGATAATAACGTAAAGGTTGGTAATAACACCAAGAGCTAGTATTATGCGTAATTATGAAGGAATGCGGGAGATGGCCCCTACCGGTTCTGTGCAAAAGGACTCAGAGCCATCTGAATCAAAAACAACAGCTAAAAGTTAATTTGTTCTATTTGTAGTTCTTATCGCTGGAAGAACCACGCAAGAGTCAATGCTCGATCTAAAATTTGCAAGGGAAGTTCTGTGATCTGAAGATTATCTAAAAGCATATTTTTCCTTAAAATTGAAATATATAATACAAACAAATAGAAAAACCTGCTAAAAATATATCTACTATCAAAAATAAAATGTCGAATATAGAAAGAAACACATTTTAAGAGTAACAATTCAAAGAAAAGATTGCTAAGAATGAAAAAAAAGGCATTTCCAAAGTTTCTATAAAGACTGTTTTCGCACGCAAAATAAAAGCACCTTATTGAGTTATCCTAAATTGGGACGTTCCTTCTGGTCTTAAAAACTAACTTAAGCGCCATTGCTCCCGTTACGGGAGCAACTCATTCCTTCATGAATTGTGACCAGTCTGTTATACTTACTAATTACGGATTTATGCAGTATTAGAGAATAAGCAGTTATAAACACATTTTAAATAAAAAATATAATTTTTATTAGTACGTTATTTAAAAAAGAATTGCGAACGCGGACAAAAGCTAAATTTTGCCTTTTTTAACATGCTTTAAAAAATGAAAAATACACATTAAACTTTAAAAAAAAAATACAGAAGTCATCTATATATTCAAAATATACAAATAATATAAACGTTTTGACAATATATAAAACATTTATTTTATAAAATTATCCTAAAATAATGTTCCCAAAATAGGAAATGGCGATTAATGGGTTAAAGAACATTTAAGATTAAAGTATTTTTTTCTAATTTAACTGTGTCGTCAACTGTCGATAAATCACAAAAAATAATAATTTTAAATTTTTTTTTGGAAATATTGTCAATAAAACGCCAATATTGTACAAATGTTGGCGTTATATCGGAAATATTTCCAATGAAATTCCAATATTTAACCAATATTGGCGTTTTATTGGCAATATTTCCAATGAAACCCCAATATTGGCATAAAATTGGCTGCAAATATTGGCTAAATAAGGGCAAAATGTAGATACCCCAATATTGGAGCAATATTTCATGCCAATATTGTGCCAATGTGCCAATATTGCTCCAAGATGTAGCCAATATTGGTCCAATATTGTTCGGCTACTGGGGAATCATGACAAGAATATTATGTGATTTTTTAAAGCACTTTATGGAGTATGCCATTAGGGAGACATTCCTTGTCAGCCTCCGCTTCGGTTGCCACATAAATTTTTGGAGAATATTCAGCTTTGCGTCATTAGAAAAACTTTTTGAATTGTACTTTAAGAATATGAATATTATTCATGTTATGAAATCAAAATTTATGACGTAAAGAAACGCCTAAAACATCTGATGCATACACTGTATATATAGTTATCCAAATTTCACAAAAGAAATGAAGATTCAAAGCACGAAAATTATAGGTGATGGTTAGCAAAGAAATAAGCAGTAAGTAAAGGCATTTTATTAAAAGCGAAACTGTAATTGGCAGAATAATTACATTTACAATCCTCAAGGGGCGAATCAGTAGTTTGTCATTCGGTGCAATAAAGATTGTAACACGAATAATATTTTATTTCACAGATTGCACTGTAACTCTGCGAGTATAACACATATGAATAGGAAATTTTTTGCGTTTAATTTAGAACTGAATAAGGACTGTTTTCGGTGATTTCTTTACGGGATGGGCTGGGCGTAAAAAGGAAAACTGTAAACGGGCCGGGCCTAAATAACTTTCTTACGGGTCGGGCCGGGCCCGAGCCTGGGAATTCCGGCCCGTGCAGATCTCTACCTGAGCCTAACCAGCCTGAATTTGCTAAAAAATTAAGCCCGTACTCAGACATCGATATGATGCAACTATTTGAAGTAGAGCTTTATGCTGAACACGTTTAATCTCTATAATAATGTTGTCAAATTAGCATTTATATTTATTAGCCAAACCAGGCCTATTGAACATTTTCAAATTTCTTATTCCGAGGAATTTAAATTTGTTATATCACACCGCTTAAGCCATTGAATTATTTTAATTATTGAACCTGTTTAAAAGTTTGTCAATTTTTTTCCCGGCTAGGCTCAAGTCCAAAGAAATTATTGTTACTGAATACAATTTTTATTTGTCGTGACATGTTTATTATCAACTGAAAATTCTGACATTTAGGTCATGTACGCCCTATAGATTGATCTTCTATATAAGATGTTTAGGAGTATGTGACACAATGATTTTGAAATCGCATTCCTATATTGCGGTAGAGAATGAAAAACAATATCACCACAAAAAAGAAACTACGGCATAGAAATTGATCAAACGCTAAAGAGACAAGCAAAGGAAAAAGGGAAAACAACAATTCTAACTTTTTTGAAAACAGGTAAATGTATGAATTTCTAACCTGCGAGTCTCACTTAACTATAAATTAATATAAACTGCAATGCCGAAAATATATTCAGATTTTTTATAGAGTATCATCTTACGATCGTAAATTTATCCAGGGACTAACTAAAAGAGAAACTAACGAAAAGTAACTGCAAATTCAGAAAAAGAGAAATGTATCAAAAAGTGAAGTGTAATTTTTTCACCATCGCGTTAGCTGTTTCTAATCTTTATCTTTAGATATAAGTATTGTTACTTACCCGTAGCCTTATACAGACAAATCACGCTTTTTTAATGCATAAGTAACAAGCATATTACGCAAAAATGTATTATATTTAAAAAAAAATATTTGAATAAATGTCTCAATTCAGTTTTATTGTGTTATATATACACTGTAAAACATTTGTGTAACGTTACTTCATAAAACTGGTGGCAGCCTTGCTGCCTCCAATTTATTGGAGTATTTTAACCGATATAATCGGTGTAACATTGCAATGTTACACCAGTAATGCATGTTTTTATTACACCATTATATAAGTGAAAAATTACTCAATGAAGTGTAAATCGTAGCTGCCACCAATTTTATGGAGTAACGTTACCACAAATGTTTTACAGTGTATCCTTTCTATACTACATCCACAACTGGTTTGTTTCAAAATTTTCTTTTGAACGGTTGGTAAGGAGAGGTTCTAATTTATTTGAAACGAGATAAATGTATGAATTTCGAAGTTCTAAGTCTCACTTTTGTGCCTAGGCTACAATTTAATTGCCAAATATTGATTAAGGATATTTTTTAGTTTACAAATATTATATTTAAAAATTAGTACTAGCATCTAGTTTAACTTTTACAGTAACCTTACAGATCAGATACACCCTATTTATTGAGCACCTGCATTTAAGATGGCTGTGATTATGTACTATATTAGTATTGGTACTAGTATAGTTTTATAAATTTATGCTTAGAAATTAGTACTAGGTTTATAGATAGATATACATTTTTAGGGGTTTTTAAACATAAATATCTGATCATAATTTTTATCTTTTATTGTATTTGTATGAAATACAGAGAAAAAACAATAACTTAATAAATTATGTATAGGTAATAAGAGTAAATCTATTAGTAGCATTCATTAAAATAAAAGCATTTCAGACTTTGCGACGTCTGGATCATCAGTAATTAATCTAAATAGAAAAATTAATTTATATTAAATAACTGAAGAAACAATCTTCAAAGAAAATAAATAAAAAGTTTTTTTTTTAATTTTCCGACATTTTACATTCAAACATTATTTTAAGTACTATTTTTGCAATTAAAGATGTGTAAAAATTAGTAAATGTGCATAAAATAACTAATTTAAAGGTTCAATGCTTCTATATAACTGCAACCATTAAATAAAAAAGGAAATATTAAAATCAATCGATTGGTTTTACTGATCATTGTCGCAGCAAATCAAAATATAAAGTTTCGAGAAAAGCACATTTAAAGCTAAAGGACTGGATTAAAAGTTACGCAAAAAGTCATTGAATATGACAGCAAAATTAAAGTATCAGACTGAGAGAGCAGTTGTTAAATTCCGAACACATTCTGTAAGGAAAATATATACTATCGCTTTCTGTTAGAGAATGAATTGTATAACCCCCAAACGGTACTTCCGATGGGATCTCCATCTTTCCAATATATTATAGTCCAAGAGCCGACCGCATAAAACCCTAAGTCAATGAGCACAAGAAAAAATCCTTTATTTTATAGAAGAGTAGTAATAGGGCAATCTAATTATCTATGTCTGCCGGAAGTGTAGCGGTGCGTAAGCCAAAAATGAATACCACTAGTGGTTGACTAGTAGGATTAGCATTGTGTTTTCCTGCACCCAGTTTTCCATTTTTTTAGGCTGTACGGCAAGCATAATGCTAAACCTACAAGTCAACAACTAGTGGTATAAGTTTTTGGCTTATGCACCACTTCACTTCCGGTAGACATGGATCATTAGATTCTTCTATTACTACTCTTCCATAAAATAAACGGTTTTTTTTCTTGTGTTCGATGACATAGGTTTTTGTGCGGTCAGCTCTTGGACTATTATAAACCACTGTAGGACGAACTGTAGATGTGTTTGTAATAATTGGCCAGTTAGGTATTTTTTTTTCTCTCAAATTCATTTGCGGCCAATATTATAGAGAAAATCACCAAGAAATGTGACAAAGTATAAGAGATAAAAATTGCGACTACATCGTCAACAATTAATACCACCGAGATAATGCCTCACATTCTGAAACAGTATGTCCGGTTTTCGTATTCAGTCGATTCTATTTTGTATCAGAAATTTATAAAATCCATAAAGTTTAATCATATAATTATTCATTAATTATTATATAATATTAATATTATATGTAATAATATATATTAATAGACTAATTATTTAATATTACTATAATTATTATTATTTCTAAAATATATTTTACTTTCTAAAAACTTATAGATCAGTCCAATTTTTACCTATCTGGGTAACTTTTAAATTCCATTTCTAGGAGTCTTAGAAAAAATCGATTTTTTTAAAGTTCAAGACCAGAACCTCTGCTTTAGAAATTATGAGATACATATTGAAAATAATTAGGCTTCTTTCCAATATTTTTATTTTTCTGCACCAGAAGTGACGAAGGTCTTTCGTTTCTTTCCTCATTTACGTGTTTTTCGGACCACACCCTTCCTCAAGATATACTATATAATTTTCCTATCTTAATATTTGTTCCGAAGAGTTAGTTTCCACTCTTTAACCCCATAAAGTTACTACTTTAAACTTTTTAATGACGCAAGATTGTTTTTAACCGAAAATTAATTCTGAAATTCCGAAGTTTTTAATAACTATTATTTAATTTTTTAGGTAAATATTATATTTTCTTTAATTTTAGAAAATTATCCTCTTTAGAATTTAAAATGTCATTAAGAAATTGATATGTAAAACTTAAGATGAAAACAACTACTAAGCATAAATCAGAAATATACATAGGGTGTCCCAGAACTTCGTGTACAAACTTTGAAAAGTGGTAGAGAGCATCGTTTGGAACCACAATTACATAGAAATGCATGGGCGGAAACATCATCCTCACTTGTTAACCCTTTCACAGTATGTCTGTGAAACTACCAAATTTTAAATACAAAATGAACATTGGCACCAGAATTTTAGTATGATTTTTCCAATTATTATAGATGTGAAATGTATTTTTTCTCTTCTTTTCAAATACATTTTTCCGCATCATCAATTGTCAATCATATTTTTCCACATTTTAACAATTTTTAATAGCTACTAAGATACTTGATTTTAAAGAAACATAATTTTAAATTCATTTTCAAATTAAATCATTTCTTGTACTTTTTTCTTTGTAATAAAGCTTTTAAATAATTCTATACAGCTTTCCGCATTGTGTCATAACTGTGTCTTTGTACTTCTTTGAGCTTTTCACGTGCAAAGAACTTCCATTGCTAAAATGTGGGAAAATATGAAGGACATCAGAAATTGTGGAAAAATGTATTTGCATAGAAGAAAAGCCAGGCATTTCACATACGTAACAAATGGAAAAATCACATTAAAATTCTGGTGTCAATGTTCATTTTGTATTAAAAATTTTGTAGTTTCATATGCAAATCACTGTCTGTGAAAAGGTTAATAAGACGTTTTAGCCCATGCTTTCCTATGTAATTGTGTTCCCAAACGATGTTCTCTACCACTCCTCAAAGTTTGTACATGAAGTTCAGAGACACCCTGTATAGAGGAAACTAGGGAGACAGTTGACATAAGCGCTGCTTTTTCTCATTACTGGGTTAATGTCTGTAAACAAAACAATGGAATATAAAGAACAGAACATTTTTTACACATGAATTTTTTTTTTAAATCAACTTTATATTTCTTCATACATTTTTCAACAGCTTTGTAAATTCAAGAAAAAAAAAATTCATGTGTGCCCCATTAGTGAGGCAGTTGTGAATGCAAAGAAAAAAACATCCTTTGACATGCTTTTTATTCTTATATTTATTTGTCGTACTGATCATTAATTATGTTCTGTGTTCAATTCACCATAAAGAAAAAAGTATGTATTATTTTTTTCTAGTTTATAGATAATATATTTTGCACAAGATTATAAAATGAAAATAGTCGATTGGGGGGGGGAGGGGTAGGGACGATTAAATGACTGATAAAATATTGTTGCAATTACATAAAAATAAGCAAGTAAACTTGAAAAAAAAAACAGCTTTTAAATTTTGCTTAGGATTTTTTTTTCTGGGAGAATTTTGGAGGGAACATTCGGATACAATTTATCGAAAATCTGCCTAAAAAGCGAGACTCGGTAAATTTACACTGGTTTTCGGTTAAGTGCATTTGTTCGAGTTTCTCGGTCATGTTTTACCGACATTTCCTTTATAATATAGGTAATTCCCTGTACGGATTTTGTTTTTATTTAAAGATATTTTTATCTTTGTTAAAACTTATAATCCAAAATAAAATTATTTTACAATTTTATTAGAAATATTAAAATTTTGTTTATTTTTTTTTTAAGTTAGAATAATTTAGAAAGGAAAAAATAATCTTCTCGGTGTTAAGGGGAATTTTTATCGGTATTCTCATCGATAAATCATAAAAGATATATATTGAACAAAATGGCAAACGTCCCATAGCTCAGTCTGTAGGGTGTTTCTCCACAGTCTAGAGGTCTCGGGTTCACTCCTCAGGACGGATAAAAACAAATTGTGTAAAAAAATAAATTATACTACAGTTTAAAATTACTCCGAAAAATTCAAGTTCTTTCAGACTCGTTCACTTTATAAAAAAATCTGTAAAGGTACTATACTTTATCTAGGAAACTGGGATTCCAAGAACTTTTCCTGTAACGGTAACAACAAAAACTCAAGTTTTAGAATCGGTTACATGGATTTTTCATGTTATCGTTACATGAAAAGTTCTTGGAATCCCAGTTTCCTAGAAAATGTTTAGTACCTTTACAGATTTTTTTTTTTTTACAGTGTTGAAGATTGAGTGATTTAGTGATTTTGAAAATAAAATTATAATAATTAAATTTAGAGTGTCTTGTGTATTTTTAACGCTGTTAATTTACAGAGTCTATTGTAAATTTACGGAATAATATCTCTGTTATTTAACAGAATCTCTGTTTTCCTATTCTCTGCATTTTTTCATAAGATAATAGATTACATGCAGATTCTCCATAATTTCAGAGAAATATTTTTAACAGTACAGTACATTCTTTTGCAAAGAAAGAAAAAATTAAAAATGAGTACTTTCTACCTTTAAGTTAACCCTTTATCTACCAATGGTACTTATAAGTATCATTAAAATAACTTATTATAAAATTCTTTCAATACGTCAGTTAGTTGTAATACTGTTTAGAATGACTTAAAGATACATTACTTTATCTTGTTCCAAAAGCATTATTGGTTACACAAAACAAAAATATTTTTAAAAGGACGATTTCTTTTGCCTGTGTATCTTTTCAGCTTTCTAGGCGCTGAAGGAGGGCGATGGGGATTTTTCAATGCGGAATTTCTGTATTTATACTGTAAGAACATCATATTTGTAAATTTTATAATTCTACAAAATATTAAGAAAATAATTTAAAATTAAAGATTTGAGTGGGGTTATAAAATTGCACAAAATCCCTGTAAATTCAAATTTAATTAATCCTTCTAAATCCTTCAATCCTTCTAAAATCCTTCAAATATTTATTAAATGATTATGTAAATCTTTTAATTTAGTTTAAACAATTTGCGTAAAATGCTTTAGAATGTAAAATTTTCATGAAGTCATAATGCGGTAGGTAAACGATTAACGTATGTAAGCAAATATTCTTCTTTAAAAGGAAGAATTATGACCAAAAATCGACTAAAGCTTTGAAGCTTCTAGTAAATTACAACATTAGTGCAATTTAAAATAATTTAGTATTTTCAATTTAATACAAATACAGGAAGCAACTGTAAAATAATATTGAAGCTCCAGAAGTACTTAAAAATTCGACTCATTTGTCAATCTGTAGTTTTACACCTCCCATTCTCAGAGGTATCATAACTTGCGATCCTCAAAATTGTAGACCACCTGATTAGTATTTTTGGGTATCACTCGCATGCTTTACCGAGCAAAGAATTCTAAAACTATAAATTAAAAAATATATATATATATATAGATTTTTTTTTCTAATCACTTCTGGCACAGATGCCAACACTGAAAAAATAAAGTACCGTAATTTCGGGTGTATAAGCCGCAGATCAAACAATTCTTTTTCGACCCAGAATTTTTTAAGAGACAAATGTAACTCGTTACATCATCGTAAATATTTATCTTCATTTACTAAATAAGATTTCTGGGTCCAAAAAGAATTGTTTGATCCGCGGCTTACACACCTGAAATTACAGAACTCAAAAATGCGAACATCGATGTTCTCATATCGAATTGAGTATATTTGGATAAAAAATGAATCCATTGTTTTCTCAATTTTGAAACATAATATGCCATCAAATCCAAACAAATGATAATGTTGTATCCTGTATTGGTTTATTTCATTCGTGATAGCATAAAAGATGCTTATTAATGTAAGTATTAAATGATGCATAGTGCTACGAAGTAATTTAAAAGTACTTGCAAATAATTCTTGTCATAAAAATATACAACTTGCGTATTTTACTAAAAAGTTTGTTATTTTTCTTAATAAATAACCAATTAAACGTTTATTGTTCATAATTTTGAGCAAGAAATAAATTTCAGTATATTTTTACTTTAATTTGTAAGTTCAGGAGGAAAGTTCTTAGCGATATACAGGGTGATTCCGAATTTTTTTTACAATAAAAGAGGGGTGATAGTACACATCAAGACAAACAATACTAAATAAGAGACCAAGGGTCCAAAACGTTTTCCTAAGGAAATAGCCGCCATTAAAGTTTAGGGACCAAAATTTCAATTAAACATAAAAAACGGAAAAATCGGTCGATTGATTTGCGGTTTTCACTAAAATTATTCTTTATGTCGGCATTTTCTTGAAATTAAATTATAAAATTAAATTTCAAAAAATGCCGATAGAGGGCGCTTTAGACTTTGGAGTAACGAACAACTATTTTTTGACGGTATTTTTTGCATCTCATTAAATGTTTTCGTAAGTTTACACTCAAACTTAAATTTTAAGCTCAAAATCTGTAGTTGGGAATGGTTAAGTAACACAAACTGAGCTGTGTTTAGAGAGTTCAAATTTCAAATGATTAAAAAAAACCGGAAAAATTGGTCGATTAATTTGCGGTTTTCACTAAAATATTCTTTATTTAGGTATTTTCGAGAAAATAAATTATAAAGATAAATTTCAAATAATGCCGATAGAGGGCGCTTTAGACTTTGGAGTAACGAACAACTAGTTTTTGCCTTTATTGTTTGCATCTCTTTAAATGATTTAGGAAGGTTAGACTTAAACTTAAATTTTGAGCTGAAAATCTGAATAGTAGGGAGTGGTTAAGTAGCACAAAGTGAACTGTGTTCAAGGGGGAGGGGGAGGTTCAAATTTAAAGTAATTATAGAAAATGGAAAAATTGGTCGATTCGTTTGCGGTTTAAAATAAAACTATTTTTTAAGTCAGTATCTTCTTGAAAATATTTTTTTAAAGATAAATCAAGGGCGCCTTAAACTTCAGAGGAACCATACAATTCACTTTAACCATTATTTTTTGGTTCTAATTAAATGCTTGCAAAAGCATTTTAAATGTTCTCGGAAGCTTAGATTTAAACTTAAATTTTGAGCTCAAATCCTGAATCGTTACGAGGAGTTAAAAAGCGCAAACTGAAGTGTGTTCAGGAGTTAAAATTTAACCCTCTTTCCTTATCGAGCACAATTCAACTTTTCGCTATTGAAACACTCCCAACGATTCAGAATTTCAGCCCAAAATTTAAGTCTATGCATTTGAAAGCATTTAATGAGATTAAAAAAATAACATTTAAAAATAGTTGTACGCTACTCCAAAGTCTAAGGCGCCCTCTATCGGCATTTTGTGAAATTTATCTTTAAAAATTATTTCCAAGAAAACACTGATTGATCAAGAAAACTGCTGATTTAAAAATTAGTTTTAGCAAAAACCGCAAACGAATCGACCAATCTTTCCGTTTTTTACAATTATTTAAAATTTGAAGCCTCTGAACACAGCTAAGTTTGTGTACTTAACCACTCCCAGCTATTCAGATTTTGAGCTCAAAATTTAAGTTCAAGTTTAAGCTTAGGAAAGCATATAAAAAGATGAAAAAAAATAACGCCAAAAAAGAATGTTTCGTTATTCCAAAGTCTAAAGCGCCCTCTATCGGCATTTTTTGAAATTTATCTTTATAATTTATTTTCACGAAAATACCCAAATAAAGAATAGTTTTAGTGAAAACCGCAAATCAATCGACCAATTTTTCCGTTTTTTATGATCATTTGAAATTTGAACCCTCTGAACACAGCTCAGTTTGTGTTACTTAACCACTCCCAACTACAGATTTTGAGCTCAAAATATAGGTTTGAGTCTAAGCTTACGAAAACATTTAATGAGATGCAAAAAATACCGGCAAAAAATAATTGTTCGTTACTCCAAAGTCTGAAGCGCCCTCTATCGCCATTTTTTGAAATTTATCTTTATAATTTAATTTCAAGAAAATGTTGACATAAAGAATAATTTTAGTGAAAACCGCAAATCAATCGACCGATTTTTCCGTTTTTTATGTTTATTTCAAATTTTGGTCCCTAAACTTTAATGGCGGCTATTTCCTTAGGAAAACGTTTTGGACCCTTGGTCTCCTATTTAGTATTGTTTGTCTTGATGTGTACTATCACCCCTCTTTTATTGTAAAAAAAATTCGGAATCACCCTGTATATTTGAACACTACCGTGGAAACAAAACGAGTACATGTTTGATAGGAAAAAACTTAGAAACAGTTTCACACCAAACAGGTAACTTATAAGATGCAGACGGTGAATTTTTATAGCTATAATCTGCAGTTTGTCTCATTTGATATATGAGTTAATTTTGGAGAAAACAGTAAAAAACCAGAATAATCCATTAATCAGTCAACTTTTCAGCTGAAAATTTGGAGATTTCATTGGCCAATTTTGAAGACACTTATGGAGGATTAAATGTCGAATTAAGATTCGCTCAAATTTAGATTATGGCTTATACATTTTAATTTAAAAAGTGGAATGGTAAGTACCGTAAAATGGGGTGAATAGGAACAGCGGGGTGAATAGGAACGAAACTTCCCGGTCATACAAATAAATTCATTAAAAATTTATGTGAGGATATTTTTAGTTGCCCATTTTTTATAAGAAGATAATAACATAAAGAGTTGGAAAATGCAGTTTTGACATGTTGGTACCACTACTGGGGTATATAAACAAACTTCAAGAGGATCCTCAAAAACCTCATTTTTTCATCGTCTTCAAAACTTTGTATGTAACTATAGTATTTTTCGTATTTTAAACCTGAGAGAGGGAATTTTTACTTAATGATAGAACTGTAAACGACATGCTGTATTAAAATCTACTTTTTTCTAAACTGCATAATAAAAAAATGAAAAATGGCTTGTAACACCATAGGTTTAAGATTTACGGAGTGAATCGGAACATGTTTTCTCTCAGGATTTATTTTTCTATACAATAATAGTTTCATGTAATATATGAAAACATATGTATGAATATGTATTGTAACAACATTTTGTTTGTTCAAATTACTTGAAGTGTTTAAAGGTGCCAAGAATTTACTTGGTTAAACAAAAAAATCAACACCTAATCCAACAGACATGGAACACACAATAAAAGAATTTTAAAATAGCAAATTAGTTAGAGGAACTGCACAGAATAATTCTCTGACATCCATAACATTACACAAACATCTCAAAATGAAAAACCAATTAAAAAAGAGAGGGATGCAAACAGTACTAAGGGCTCGGGATAAGGGCGTATTAGGAGATCGTATTGATACATGCAGCGATTAGGGCTACTCAATAGATTCACTTACCCAATGACTACTAGCAAAGGATAACACAGAACAGGGCTGAATTTGTATTAAATTCTACTTCTGCAATTCGAATATAATTTCTTAGAATAAATTTAAAGTTTTCTTGATTTCAAAGTTGTTTTCTAATTTTTAAAAAGTCATATCTTTATTTGCATATAAAATAAAGGCTTGGTTTCGCAGTAACTACGTGTTCCTATTCCTCCCTTATCATTATTACCTGTTTTTATTAACCCCATTAAAGTTTGAATCGTAATAATAAAGATTATAACATTTGTTCCGATTCACCCCTATCTGCGGGGTGAATCGGAACACCATTAAATAAGTAAATAATATATATATATACAGTAAAAATGTTTCGTTTTTGCTTAAAAAGTAAAGAACAAAACAAGACCGAAGTTTCTACTAGGAAAATAAAAAAATAAAAAAATCAGTTGTTGCTTTTTTTAACGTTAAAGTTGAAAAGTGTTCCGATTCACCCCATTTTACGGTATTTTCTTAAAAAACATTCTTAAGAAACATTTTATACACTACAAATACAAAAAAACTGGTTGCTAAGAAACTTGTAATTTATTAGCATTTCTAGGTGATGAAATTGTCTGGATGATGTATTTAAAATTCAAACAAAATTTGCGAAACTATCTTGGCTGGTTTTTGGATAAATTATTTAGCAATGTTTACCTGAAAACCAATATGTGGTCTACTACAGCACATATTTTTCCATCGATTTGTCATTTGCCTTGACTTAGTGCCTTACAATAATAAGTAAAAATACTTTTTGCTATAAATAAAAATAACTTTGGTGATATATAACCCGTAGATGCATATGCATGTCAAGTAGTACAACTGTGATGTATTAAAAAATCTGCAGTTGTCACGAAAGTTAGTCAGCACGCAATGGCGAGACAACCATTTTACTATACCTATCGATTATCTAAATGTAAATAAATACGTATTTAAATTCTGACTTGCCATCAAACCTGACTGAACAATTTTCAAATAGACTATCCTTGTTGAGACGACAATTTTTGCTAAAAATTTTAATCGTTTTTCTTTTAGTGCATTAAACTAAATCTGCTTTCGAAAATTTATACTATATAAATGCTCATTTTAAATATGATTTTCAATCGAACATGAATCAAAAACAATTTAAGTTTCTTTAAGTTGTTTCACTTTGTTTCATTTCGTGCAATAAGTTTTTCCGGTTTCGAAAATGTTTTACATTTACATGTGGAAGAATTAGTTGAGAAGATAAAAAATAATCCATAAATGAGATTTAAAAACTTGCTGTTCAATAACGTAGTCATAATCTTTAAATAGAAACGAAAAATATCATACGCAAACAGTAATTCAGATTTCTACCATTTTTTGCGAAAATTTTCTACTTTGAAGTATCTTTCATTTCATTTAATAGATGCATCTGGTTTTTGAAATGATCCAATTTCTTATGCAGAAAAATTAGTTGTAAATATAAGAAGGAAACCAGAAATGAGCTTGGAAAACTGCTTTTTTGTAGTTTTTTTTAGTAAAATGACATTTCATGCGCAAACAGTAACACGCCGTCAGTATATGTGTCAGTTGCTTCTGACGGCCAATTATTTACAAAAGAGACACGGAGTTTAGATGAACTCCGTGGGGGAACTTCTATGTGAACCTAACTCGTATTTACGCAAGGAAATCCAAAGTTAGAAGAAATCCACGGAAAACTCAGAACAATTAGGCCGATAGGCGCAACTACATTCGAACCCAGCGCCTGCCGTCTAATAGCTTTGAAGGCAGAAGCCCTCGGCCACCTTGCTATGTTTGAGTTTAATTTTTTGACATTGCTGTAAAATGTAAATAAAACAAAACTTATAACTTAGGAGAAAATTACCATAGTTATAAGCTTGATATAAATTAGTTGTGCGAAAAGAGTAGTTCATTATATGTAGTTGGACAGCAAAACAAGAGAGTACGCGAGATTATAAAGATACTGAAACACTCTGTTATCCATTTTTACAACTGTTTCACGTTGTTACCCTTCGTTATACTATAAATGTCTCATTGATGAATAAGTTCTTGCTACATGTTTCTGAGCATATTCAAATTAATCAAACCAAGTGCGGTGCTGATTCGCGATTTTGATCCGGGAAAGTAAAATTATTTTGGGGATTAAGAGGAGTAAAAGTAGTCTCATTGCATTTGTTAAAAGCAGATTTGTGGCAAAAAAATTCACCGATTTGATAAGTTAACCTGGTCCGGGCATTCCCAAAACTTTCTTTAACATGTTGATCCTTCAAAATTCTTTATCACAGTGCCAAAAATAAATGTCAATCTATCTCCATCGTGGGGATTCTAATGATTTGAAAATCCGTTCTTGAGATCGCTAAATTCACGTAAATGATGCAAAATACAGAATAACAACGGCACTTATTGTATACCGAAAGCTAATTTGCAACAACTTGTGTCAACATTTAACACATTCTAAAGTTTCAGGGAAATTCGTGCTTTAGTTTTCGAGATAGCGCTACAGCAGAAATCATGAAAATGCAGCGTAGCTACGACACCTGTCGGGCGATTTACACAGAAATGCATAATACGTAAATTCATGAAAGAGACTAACTGAATCAGAAGTTTTATGAAAATTCAAGCGTTAGTTCTGAAGATGGAACTATTGCGGAAATCGGAAACTATACTGCATAGAAGCGCCGTGAGTTGAGTGATTTACACCAAAATATAGAAAACATCAATTCATCTCAATGACCAACTGAATATGACGTTTTTTTTAAAATCTGTGCATTAGTTCTCGACATAGAGCTATTGCGGAATCCATGAAGATTTCTGCATAGCAGTGTCACCCGTTGATCAATTTACACCAAAAACTAAGCAGTACCAATTCTTCTCAAGGACTCACTGACTATAAATTTTTATCAAATTCAGTGCATTAATTCTTGAGATAGAGCGCCCACAAGATTTCTGTCACATGCAGACAGGCAGACATTGCCACATACTCACAAACTCACAGACATGTATTTTATAAATACAGGTTTTTTGGTATCTCTGATCCGTAAAACGTGTAATTACATTGAAAACCAGAAGTCGAAAATTTTCACAAATCCAATAATTTATTCTTTAAAAGATAAAATAAAATATTGAAAAATAATAGCTATTATTAAAGCTTTGTTAGGCTTCTTCCATTTGAACGCATTCAGTTTTTATGTAGCGAATGCTATATGTTACCTATGAGTATGTGTTTAAGGAGAGGAGAGCATCATAATTTTACAGATGCTTTGGTAGGGCGTTGCCGATAACAGGTCAGGAACTACTGGTCTAATAATTTGCATGTATTAACTTACTAACCTAAATTTCATTACAAAAAGTAAAAATCTACCTATTGCATTTTCCGAATTCGGTAAATTTGGAAAATTGGTATTTTCCGAATATAGGAACCGTGGCGATTTTTTTCAAAGCTTTCGATAAGAATACGAGAAAGTATTTTTTTGTTGTCAAATAATGTAAAAAGCTCAAAATTAATGAACTTTTATGCTTTTTATGTATTTATACATATAAATTCATTTAACTATATGTAATAAAAATTTTATTTGAATTTTATTCATTGATTCAATTGTACGTGATAAGGTCTTATTTTAATATTCTTGAGTGGTTTCTTTTCTTAATGAGTATTGTTTTTTATTTAACATATACTGCTTGTATCAAGCTTGATATTGAATTGTGAATCTATTCTAGATGGATGTCAATTTGTTGTATTATGTAATGGTTATTTATTTACTTACTTATTTATTTATTTATATACAACTTAATTCTTCTTGAATATAAAAATAAACAAATGGCTTTTCTACATTAAATAAATTGTATAGATATTGACAAAAATTAGAAATTTCCTTCTATCGCCTTATATCTATCTCTCCAAGGATCCTGAACTCAAAAAGTACATAAAAACGTATAAACACCCTCTGTAGTAACATTTGGAACTATAAAATCTACTCATGTTGCTTAAAGTGCACATAAAATATTTTCCTTCTAATATTGTGTTTTATTTATTTATTTATTTATTTTTTGTATAGGCTGGATTTGGTGCATTTCATTTGCTGGTGCTACTCGTTGTTGGGCTTGGTCTTACCGCTGATGCTGTGGAGCTATTTGCAGTCGGATATATCCTTCCAAGTGCTGAACACGAACTATGTATGGAAGAATACCAAAAAGGATGGCTCGGTAATCTATTTACTTTTTCTATACAGTTAATTTAATTTTCATTTTATTTAAATTGTGATAAATTCCAAAATGTATCAAATAAGTCATTTTCCGATAATTTTCCAAAACGGTGTCAGAGAATATCTAAAGTGTTTTACATGCAAAGGGGAGTAAGCACCAAGATATCCATTTTTCTGTTTTTCTTTTATAAAATAATAAAATTCCGAGGCATGAAACTAAAGAATAGGAAAGAAAGGAAGTACATATCACGTTATTTTTATTTATTATGATGGCCGCAAGATGGCCCAAGTGTTAACTCCTGTGCCATAAGAGTGTTAACCCCTTAACTGGTTAATTCCTTTCCGTTCAATAAATTGAAAATAGTGGATTCACACCACTATTATTTAAATAAAATATTCAAGTAAAAGTTAAAAAGTTATAATAATTAAAGTTGTAAAAGTTAGTCTAAACATTTCCGCCTTTCAATAGTATGAAAATTTTCTTAAAAATAACAGTAGTGACAAAAAGCTTTAAATGATGCAATAAGCAAATTCGTCTTGACCGAACGGTGTTCGGGAAAACCAGCTCAGGGGTTAAAGGTAACCCCTCCGATAAAAAATTTCCTTTTTTGAACTTAAGACCCATTACTTTGAAAATCAGTCAAGGTGCAACTTACAAGACATCTTATCAAACTTATAAATCATGCACACGTAAAGTTACTTATGGAAATTATTACTATTTTGCTTTTCACAGATTATACCATTTTCAAACTAAAATATGTTTACTTTATTGTGTTTATAAATTAATGCAGTGCCTGACCGTACTTCCGCTGTTACGTTTATTTTTTCATATTCTCTTTTAAAAAATAGCAGCTAAAAGTTACTATATCATAATGGCTTTAAAATCTGTTCGAAACAATTACATACAGTATTATATTTCTTCGCGGTTACAGTTGCTAATGTTTAGTATACGATTGTCTACGGTTATTCTATGAAAAATAATTCAAATCAGAAGAAAAACTTCTTGTAATAGTTTACTGTGCTATCTACATACCTACACTATTAACGACTTAACTATTCCTTTTTTTTACATGCATTAAATTGAAAATATGGGATAAACACCACTTATTTTAAGTTAAAATATTCGTAATATTTAGTCCAAACATTTCTGCCATTATATAGTATGAGATTGTACTAAAAAAATAGCGGTATCAAACAGCTTTAAATGATGGATCAAGCAAACTCTTCTTGCCCGTATGACGAACGGGCAAATCTGAGAAGCGGTTTAAAAAATCTATATTTGGTTTTGGTTTGGTTTGGTTGGCATTGATGCCTATAGCAGCTTTAGGCTTTCGCCTGTAATGATCCATTACACAGAGACAATTCAGAACTATTTTTATGTCACATATCCATTACACATTTATTTCACTACACCTTCCATGTCCCACCCGGATTCGAACCAGGACCCCTCATCGTGACAGTAGCTGCTGCTACTGATCACGCCATTGGGGCGACCAATCTATACTTTGGTATTATTACATCTTTTTGGTATTATTACATTACAATTTTACATACTGTAAAATTAAAGTAACTATCATAATTGTATGCTTCACTTACTTCACTGTATTACGCACTGTAACGAAAAAATATTTGAACAAACCATGTTTTTGTTACATTTTGTAGTAAATTACACGTTTGGATGTTAATTATAAAATTTAAATGCCATTCACTCACAAATAACATTTGATGTTTTTGGCTTCTAGGTACAGTTTCCTTTATTGGTATGATGATTGGTGCTTTAATTTGGGGAATTATGGGTGATCGCATTGGTCGCCGACGCACACTTCTCACTGCACTTGCAAGCAATGGTATCTTCGGAATAATAGCTGCTTTTATGCCAACCTATTCCCTCCTTGTCGTCACTCGTCTATGCAGTAGTATTGGGTAAGTAAAATATCCGATTCCTTCTTCTACACTGTAAAAAATTGTAAATTTACGGTACTTTACCGTGAATTATCCAGTAAATTTACGGAATATCTCATTTCTTTCACATAAACGGTCAACTCCCGTAATTTTTTGTGTTTTACGGACAAAAACCGTTAATGTGATAGGAAAGTCCGTTGATATAGGAATAAAGTCCGTTTTTTACGGACATTGTCTGGAATCTCTGCTGGAGCTTTTTAACAGTGTAATTCGCTGCACAGTGTGGGCTACAGACAAATTGTCTTCCTCCATTAGATACTATTACAATAGCCACACTCCTTTAAGTTGTTTACCTAAAAATATGTGGAAAGGTTATTGGCTAACTAAAGCGAAAGAAAGCAAATACCGTATTTTCCAAATAACCTCACATCCCACTAATGGTCGAGACGTTCCGCTCTCGAAACTGGTAGACGGCAGGTGCTGGGTTCGAGCCCAATCGCGGCCATCGGCCTAATCGTTCGAAATTTTCTGTAGTTTTATTCGAACCTTGGATTTCCTTGTGTAAATAAGGGTTAAGCTCACTTAGAAAGACCCCCCCCCCCACGGAGGGCACCTCCCGTCTTAAGGCCGATATCCTTCGTGTTGATAATTGACCATCATAAACATAACCAACCAACCAACAAACCTCACGTGGTTCGCTGACATGTATTTAGAATAACTTGAGTTAATTCCTCTTCCTAGTTAACTACTGTGCCGATTGCTGCTACAGCTTGACAATTTAAGTTTATTCCAATTAATTACTGACAGTGAGATGACAAGGAAATGCTGTCTTTTAGCTCAATTTTTTAACTTCCTTCCATCAAGAAAGCATTGGATTCATAAAAATTCTGACCTCCGGTTTTCGATGGATTTATACTTTTTAGGTCCTGAACACGATTTGATGTTTTTTAGAAAATATCTATCTGTCACTCAGAGTGTGTGTATGTAGCACTAATTTTGTGAGTTCGCTATCTCAAGAAGTCCATGCACGGAACACTCATAAGCCCATGCACGGAATTTCACAAAATTTTAGATTCAGTTAGATCTTCACACAAATTGGAGCTGATTAGTTTTTGGCATATCTCTGTCAACAGCTGGCGCTGCTATGCTGCATTATTCATGATTTCGACGAATTTGTGGTATTGAAGGAAAACAAAATTGATTAAATATATTGCTACTTATTACATGAAACAATTCATAGAATAGAAAATAGTTTTTAATATATTATTATTTATAGCACTTGAACAACAAAAAAAAAATCTTTAACTTATTTAGGCACATAAGTAAGCATTTTAACGAACATATGGGGACATTATGTGTTCGGCATTCACATTTTTTTTCTCTGGTGTCCAAGACCTTTGAAGGCATGTTTTCGCATCGTCTATTATTACCCTTTCAATATAGTGGCTGGCTAGAAAGTTCCTCGTTTCCAATCCTTGTTTACTCCATAGATTTTTTTTTAGGTGTTCAACATCTGCAGAACGATCATCCAAATAATGGTCTTTTGCTTTTTCTTGCTAAATTATAGTTTTCTTGCTATCTAATACTTATGTAAGAATCCTTGTGACCACTCCACCCCATTTGGCCAGCAAAAATAAGCAGAAACTGGACCCCCCACCCCCCCCCTACTGCTTACGTAATACTTGAACGACCCTCGAAGAGAATTTTACACATAGACCTTAAAAAAGGTGGCTTTTTTGTGTGTCCCTGTAGAAGAACTATAAGTTTTACACACTTCTTTTTTAATACAGAACATTCAATGGCAAACTTCCATAAGTTGTGAAACTTTCATGGCAATCCGAGTCATTTGCATGGGTCGGACAGACAGACCAACCGAATTCATAAACGCTTTTCAACTATGTTAGAAAGTGTTACAAATGCTAATTTGCTAAACAGCTGAGAGAACCTTCAATTTTTAAAATATTTTTTTTTTCAAAACCGGATAATAACTTACGTTGACCCTTTGCGGCACAGAGCATTTTCATTGCTTTAATGTTGAAATTTGTGAATGACACCTGAATTTGAAAACAACTTTATTAGTAAATTACAAAAAAAGCTATATTTCACTGATGTAATAAAACGAAATTATTTTTACCAAAATTCTGTTGCTAATATGGCTTTTGGGAATAAAAATTAAGTGGTTACATAGACACACCACCGTATCTCAAGGTTTTAATGTAATTCGAAAATTCCTAACCAATTGTGTTCGACATGGTGGCCTCATGTTATACAAAACACTTAGTAAAAGAGATTTACTCTCATTTAATAAGTATTATTGACTTAAAGAGTGTACTTCAGCAATTCTCTTGTAACATAGATTTACTTTTGCTTTTACAACGGAATGTTATAGCTTTATTATGCTTTAAAACAGAATTTTATAGCTTAACTTATTTTACAACGAATTTTATGGCTTTATTATAGTATTTTGATGGAAGTAGAAAATTAGAGGTAGCATTTCAAAAAACGTTTCTTCATAATACGTGAATTTTATGAGTATAAAATATCAATTTAAGGGAAGATAATTATGTAGAAAAAAATGCATTAAAATATAGATATGTTAAGAAAAACTTTGCGTGTATGTTTCGCCAGTTTGAAAGAATAAAATGTTTTAATACATTTTTACTTTCGTCTATCTTTACAAGAAAAAAGTATTGGATTCGGGAAAACTTTCCAATTCGAATTTTCGACGGATCGACACGTTTTAGGGGTCAGAGATTCCAAAAAACATGTTTTTACAAAATGTCTGTCTGTCAGTCTGGTCGTCTGCCTGTCTGTATGTGACATAAATTTTCTAGGCGCTCTATATCAAGAACTAACGCACGGAATTTCACTAAACTTAGGATTAAATTGGATCTTGATATAAACTGGATCTAATTAGTTTTTAGTATATATTGCTCAACAAATGACGCTGTTATGCTACCTTTTGACGATTTCTACAATAGCTATAGCTCAAGAACTAATAAACGGATTCTCATAAAACTTCAGATACCATTATCCCTTCATATAATATGGCGTTGATTACGTTTTGGTGTAAATCGCACTATAGGTGACGTTTCTATGCGGTATTATGCATGATTATCACAATAGCTCCATAAAGAACTAATGCACGAATTTGTATCAAACTTCAGACTCAGTTAGTCCCTGATATGAATTAGTATTCTGCCATTTTTAGAGTAAATCTCTCATCAGGTGGCGCTGCTAAGCGACATTACTCATGATTATCGCAATAGCTCTATCTCAGGATCTGTAATGCAAGAATTTTCATCGAATTTTAGATTCAGTTAGTCTTTGATATAAATGAGTACTGTTTGATTTTTAGAGTAAATCGCTCAACGGATAACTCTGCTAGGTGGCATTAATTATGATTATCGCAATAGCTCTATCTCAGGAACTACTGCACGGATTTTCATCACGCTTCAAATTCAGTTAGTCCCTGATATAAATGAGTATTCTTTAGTTTTTAGAGTAAATGGCTCAAGTGGTGGCGCTTTTACCCAGTTATTTTACGATTCCTGCTATAATTGTATCTCAAATACTAATACACGGATTTTCATCAAATTTCAGACTCAGTCAGAACTTTAAATAAGTTGTTGTAGATAAGATTTTGGTGTAAAATACCTAAAAATGGAATACTGCTATGTTTCATCTTTTTGGCAGTATTAACTTGTATGCGATACAAAAAAGTATTGGGATTGTCACAACCGACTAATACTTCATAAAATAGCGTTTACTGATGTATTAAAACTAAAAAGAAATTTATTCGCACGACTCAACTATTAATACTTTAAAAGTTGCATATATTTTTTAATGAAATTGTTGTTGATGTTTTATGCTTTTTATAAATATTTTATTGGAATTATCTATATTTAATTAGTCTTTTCCCTGATGACGTTAGAAAAACACAACTTCATGATTTTTTCCATCAGAATGTAAACGTTTAACTCAACAAAATGTTTTTCATGAATCTAAAAGTATTTAATTAATTAAATCTATTTTGATGAGGAGTCTCGATTTTTAAGTACTTCACAATTAAAATTCATAGCACCTATAATTGTCGTCTGGTCCGACCGTCTGTCTGTCCATCTATCCGCAGTGTAAAAACTACCCAATCGATTCGCTTGAAATTTAGTGTTTAGAATCTTTGCAGAATTTTGTCGAATCATTTCCAATTGATGAAAATGGAAATTAGTAATTAAAAAGATACTAATAAGAGTTTTCTTCATTTATTAAATCCTATCGTGCGTAATAAAATCAATAATATCTGATAAAAAATATTAATTCTAAATTGCCGTGGTGATGATGTCCTGTTTAATATGGATTACTACTTTTTCCGTGTTCCTGGATTTAATATACAGAATTGTAACAAATTTTGTATCCATGTATTTTTATATTAATGCAACAGCTATTGAATCACTAGTATATTATAAAAACTATTCATTATTACTTTCTTCTATCTTAACAAGAACAAACTATTGGATTCGTGAAAACTTTCGAAATCCGGTTTTAGACGATTTTACAGGTTTTGGGGGTCACAGAACCCGAAAAACATATTTTTACAAAATATCTGTTTGTGAGTCTGTCAGTCTGTTTGTCTGTCTGTCAGTCTGTTTCTCCGTATGTCGCAAAACTTTTGTGGGCGCTCTATCTCAAGAAATAAAGCACATAATTCTACAAAACTTTAGATTCTGTTGAACTTTGATATAAACTAGATCTGATTAGTTTTTGGTGTATATCGCTCAACAGGTGGCGCTTCTATTCCGCTTTATTCATAATTTACACAATAGCCTTACCTCAATGACTTCAGCATACAGTGTCTCACATAAGTGATGGGACACTTGTGCTTTACAAAAGGAAACTAATCAAATAAATTAAAAAAACATGTACACATTTTTTGTGGGTGTGTTTCATACTTAAATTTAGTAAAGATTATTACAAAACATACATTTTGTCAAAATATTAAAATATTAATTTAATAAAAATACAAATGTTTAGAACGGAGCAAAAAATAGCTCACATAAGTGATGGGATACCATTATATATGCAACAGAAATCGTCTGAAATAAGCAATAAAAATATTTTTTGGGGTTTTATTTTTACTTAAAAGCAACTGGCAATAATTTATAAAATCGTCTGCAGTATTTCTCTCCAGTTTGTTTTGGAATTTTTGTGTTTTTTAGCTCTGTGTAGCCATGAATGCTAAAGGAAAAGAAACTTCGCCTGAAATTCGAAAATTAGTTATTAATTTGCATATTGAACGTAGAAAATCTATTAGAAAAACTGCTGAAACAGTTAACTTGAGTCGTTCAACAGTTTTCAATATCATTAAACGATATAAAAAGAATCATATGATTCAGGATAAAAGAAGACTTGGCCGACCATCAAAGCTATCCAATGAAATAAAGCGAATTATCGTTCGAAATATTAAAAAAAATCCAAGAAATAGTGCTTCAAAAGTTGCTGCTGATTTTCAAGCATTATATGGAATAATTGTTAATCCTGAGACTATTAGAAGGGTAATTCGATCTGCTGGATATCACGGTAGAGTAGCCAGGAAAAAATTCTTCGTAAGTGAAAAGAATAGAAAACTCAGACTAGCTTTTGCAAAATCCAAGTTAAATAAGAATTCTGATTACTGGAATAAAGTTACATTAAATTTACTCTCATCAGCAAATATATTTGGTTCTGACGGTAGAATCTTGGTGTGGAGAAAACCCAGGGAAGAATTTCTCAAACAGAACTTGGTACCAACAGTAAAACATGTTGGAGGAGGAGTTATGGTATGGGGGTGCATGTCGTCCGTTGGAGTTGGTAATCTTGTTTTTATTGACAGTATAATGGATCAGTACAAGTATATTGATATTTTAAAGCAAAATTTGAAATCTTCAGCACGAAAATTGAACCTTCATAACGATTTTAAATTCTACCAATACAATGACCCCAAGCACACTGCTCTGAACGTTAGACTCTGGCTGTTATATAACTGTCCTGAAATAATAAAAACACCACCACAATCTCCAGACTTAAATCCCATAGAGAATATTTGGCAAGAATTGGAATCAAGAATTAGCAAACACACCATTTCTTCAAAACAACAACTAAAATCGGTGCTTCAAGAAGAATGGGGTAAAATCATTCCAGAAATCACAAAAAAATTAGTCGAATCCATCCCAAAAAGATTAAATCATGTTTTAAAAGTAAAAGGAAATCCAACAAAATATTAAAACTTTTTAAAAAGCAAAATTTTTGGATAAATATTTGATGGAAAAGTAAGTGTCCCATCACTTATGTGAGCCATTTTTTGCTCCGTTCTGAACAATTGTATTTTTACTAAATTAATATTTTAATATTTTGACAAAATGTATGTTATGTAATAATTGTTACTAACTTTAAATATGAAACACACCCAAAAAATTTTTGCACATGTTTGTTTATTTATTTTATTGCAGTTTCTTTTTATAAAGCACAAGTGTCCCATCACTTTTGTGAGACACTGTAGATTTTCATAAAACTTGAGATGTAATTAGTACTTGATATAACATGGTACTGGTTACGTTTTGGTGCAAATCACTCAACAGGTGGCACTTCCATGGTGCATTATTCATGATTATTGCAATAGCTCTATTTCAAGAACCAATGCAGTAAATTTTCTAAAACTTCAGATTCAGTTAGTCTCTGATATAGAAAAGTATTTTTTCGTTTTTGGTGTAAATCTCTGTACAGATGGCGCTGCTTTGCTACAATTTTTTGCAATTTCGCACTAAATGTATCTCAAGAACTAATGTATGGATTTTCATCAAACTTCAGGTTCAGTTAGTACCTGATAAAAAATTCACCCTGATTAGTTTTTGGTGTACATCATCCAGCATGCGGCGCTTGTATGCAGTTTTGTTTTTTAGATCTTGCAATAGCTCTATCTCAATAAGTAATTCACGGATTTTCATCAGTCTTCAGATTGAGTTAGTACGTGGTAAAAAATTGATCCCAATCAGTTTTTGGTGTACATCATCCGACATGTGACGTTGTTATGCTGTTTTTTTTAAGATTTTTCAATCTCAAAAACTAAGCCACCGATTTTTATCAAAATTCAGATTCAGTTATAAATTGACATAAGTTGTTACTGACTAGATTTTGGTTCAAACCATCTAACTGGTGGCGCTACTATTCTGTATTTTTCAGGAAGTATTAGCATGCATAATATAGAAGAAAGTTTTGGGATTTCCACATCTGACTAGTCAATAATTATATTTATAACGAATGTACTTCATTTGCTAGGTTTGACATACAATGTCCAGCTTCTTGCAAAAAAAAAGTTGTGCTTCTGTGCATGTTAAGTGTCCTGTCAAGCATTTCATAAATAATTGAACTTGAATTTATATTTATACTTACTTTTATTGATCTTAAAAGGAATTCATGTAAATATACTTTTCATTTGCTAATTTATAAATAAACGGTAACTTCTAAGTTTTGGATAATTTGAGCTCATGGTATTGTGTTTGCACCGTTGAGTAATTTATAGTTTAATAAAGTTAGTTTTATTCTTCACCATTTTCTAATCAGACATGCTTATGTCTCATAAAATACTGGTATAAAACAAAAATTTTAATAAAAAATTATGCCTTCAAGGAATAAGAGAAAATTCTAAAACAAAATGCTAAAAAAAAATTGCTAAAAGTTTTTAAAGTGAATCTGCTTAAAAAAAAAAAAAAAAAAAAAAAAAAAAAGTTATCAGAAGACTTGAATTTTATATGATAAAAAATCATACTCCTGGGCGTTAAATACTTTAAATCATAGGTGAAGATATGTGATAAATAGCAAGATAAAATGTATCACATGTATGGTGATTATTTTGAAGCACTTTCAGGAAATTAGCTTTAGTAACAAAAAATAAAATTATAAAATCCTGTCTGAAAATTATCCCGTGGTTTGGGGTAATTTCCAGACACCTAAGCGGTAATTTCTAGACAGTTGTTTGTGTGGTTATTTAAGGTCAGATTTGATCACTAACTACTGCAAATATTAGACAACATTGCAAAATGTTATGACACAAAACAAGGTATTTATTAAACCATTCTGAATACAGAAAAAAGGTATGAAAAAGCAGTTGTAACTGTACATCATAAACCCACTTATATTTTCGCGAATAAAAGTAAGTTATACGATAATTTTTCCCACAGAGCTACTCTAATTTAATTAATATAAGAATCAGAAAAGAAATCGAAATTCTTTTATAATGGTTGAATAAAAATCGACATTAAATAAGAACAAAAAACCGACACTAATTTCGTTTTCAATGAATAATCAAATAAAATATAAATAAAAAAGGTATAAATAAATAAATCACTAAACATTTTAATAGCTTAACATGCTTTTTTGTATTACAATAAAATTTTTAAACAGCACTAATTTCGACAGGACTAACCGTTTATTTTTCTTTGACAGTAAAGATATCATTGTAATTTTTTTAAAGCATTATTTTACGATTATTTCATATCTTGAAAAATTTTAACGTAAAAAGAATGAACAGAATTGGTCTTAATAATTCCAATAAAAAAAACTTGGCAGCAATTTCAATTTGATATTTTTTTGCCCACAGATATCGATTATCACCAAGTGAGTTTAAAAATTTCATTTTAACCTTCAGCATTTTTTTATAGTCATATTTGTGGAAATACTTTTGTACCTATCCCATATAGAATGTTTGATCATAATATACAGCATATATATTTGATTCTTTAAAACGGCAACTCTCACTTTCTTCATAAATATCTATCTTTCATCAAAAATCTCCCATTTTTGCTTAAATTCCTTCCAGTATTTTCATTGAACTCTCGGATGGTTTTTTGACATTATAATTTAATATATAACCATTTTTTAGTCACTCGCCTTGATTCTAAAAAGTGGCAGCTCTAACTTTCTTAAAAAATATCCACCTTTCATCAAAAATGGGATTTTTGCTTAAATTCACACTTTCTTCATAAATATCTATCTTTTACCAAAAATCTCCCATTTTTGCTTAAATTCCACCTAGTATTTTCATTTATAATTTCGGATGGCCTTTTGAGATTATATTTTAATATTTAACCACTTTTTTAGCCACTCGCCTTGATTCTTAAAAATGGCAGCTGTAGCTTTCTTAAAAAATATCCACCTTTCATCAAATATCTCCCATTTTTGCTTAAATTCCACGCAGTATTTGCATTTAACTTTCGGATGGCCTTTTGAGGTTATATGTTAATATACAGGGTGTCCCAGAAGTAATGGGACAGACTTTAAGGGGGGGATAGGGGACATAACAAGGATTCAGTGTTACATAGCAACCCATTGTCGAAAACGTTTTCCTGGCACGGTAGGAACGACACAAAACACAAGAAAGACCAGACACGAATAAAGGGAGAAAACATGTTTGTTATCCTAAATACAGCAAAAAACTAGCAAAAAAAGAACAATAAAGAGACAACGATCGTCATCAAAACAGACTTTAAGGGGGGTGGGGTAGGGGGCATAACAAGGATTCAGTGTTACATAGCAACCCATTGTTGGAAACGTTTTCCTGGCACGGTAGGAACGACACAAAACACAAGAAAGACCAGACACGAATAAAGGGAAAAAAACATGTTTGTTATCCTAAATACGGCAAAAAACTAACAAAAAAAAGAACATTAAAGATACAACGATCGTCATCAAAACAGACTTTAAGGAGGGGGGAGGGGTAGGGGCCATAACAAGGATTCAGTGTTACATAGCAACCCATTGTCGGAAACGTTTTCCTGGCTCGGTAGGAACGACACAAAACACAAGAAAGACCATACACGAATAAAGGGAGAAAACATATTTGTTATCTTAAATACAGCAAAAAACTAACAAAAAAAAAGAACATTAAAGAGACAACGGCCGTCATCAAAACAGACTTTAAGGGGGGGGGGGTAGGGGACATAACAAGGATTCAGTGTTACATAGCAACCCATTGTCGGAAACGTTTTCACGGCACGGTAGGAACGACACAAAACACAAGAAAGACCAGACACAAATAAAGGGAGAAAATATGTTATCCTAAATACAGCAAAAAACTAACAAAAAAAAAAAAAGAACATTAAAGAGACAACGATCGTCATCAAAACAGACTTTAAGGGGGGACATAACAATGATTCAGTGTTACATAGCAACCCATTGTCGGAAACGTTTTCCTGGCACGGTAGGAACGACACAAAACACAAGAAAGACCAGACACGAATAAAGGGAGAAAACATGTTTGTTATCCTAAATACAACAAAAAACTAACAAAAAAAAGAACATTAAAGAGACAACGATCGTCATCAAAACAGGTGCTCGAAATTACGATCCCGGGCCGTGATGCACGGAGAGCATTTAGAAGCGCATGAATGATCTAATGATCTTGAAAACACCAAGAATGTTCCGAACTTCCCCAACAGCTGCCAAGATGCGTGTAACAAGTTCTACAGCACTTCCCAGCATTGTCTCTGTATTTTTGCAGTACTAAGAACAATAAACATGTTTTCTTTCCCTGTTCGTGTCCTTTCTTTCTTGTGCTTTGTGTCGTCACTACTGCACCAGGAAAGCGTTTCCGACAATGGGTTGCTTTGCAATTCTGAATCCTTGTGATGTCCTGTAACTCTCCTTAAAGTTTGTCCCATTACTTCTAAGACACCCTGTATTATCCTTTTTTACTCACTTGTAAACAATTCATTCACCATGTAGGATTACTCAAAACTCATTTTGTAATACATATTGGCATCTGAAAATTACCCCGAAGGCTGTCTGATAATTATCCCGGAGTTTCCTAAAAGCTACACTTTTTTGCGATCTAATTTTATCCCAGATGGGCAACCCAGTAATGTTATTTCGTTGTTTTGAAAAAGCTATCATATCTTAGTATCCAAAAAACGAAGTGGCATTTCTGCTATAGTTGCCGCACCCCAGAAATTTAAGTTTGAAATCAGTGAAGGAAAAAGTTAAACAGCAATTCTTTTACAGCATTTAGGAAACCATTTTTTTTACAAGACAGAATAATCTGCTAATTATTAAGTTAATACTAATTGAAATAGAAAAATAATTGATTTAACTAAAATGAAAACAGTTTAGAGTGCTGATGTTCTGATTAGAGTGCGAGTATTACTGCTGTCTGTTAATTACCCTGCCTCCTTCTATCCGAAAATTATACATAGCTGCTCAACTTTTAATTAAAAAAAATATTTACGACCTGTAAAACAAAGTTTTCATTCAAATTAGATTATGCAATTTTAAATATACAATATTCTGTATAATATTTTGTAAAGAAATAATATTTTTAAATGATTTTAAAAATACTGTTTCATTAATAAATTCTTTAATATTATTTTGCAGGATTGGAGGTTCTTTGCCAATTGTTTTCACATTTTACTCCGAATTTCTGGTGCGCAAAAATCGAGGTCGACATTTGAGTTTCTTACTCGTCTTCTGGGCTCTTGGTGGCCTTTTTGTTGCTGTGTTAGCGTGGGGAATCATCCCACGAAGTGGTAAGTTTTTTACACGTTTTATTTACGTTACAATAACCAGGCTAAAACTAATTCTTACGTATTCTTTCATGTATTTGTAAATATATGATCTAAAAAGGAATATATAGTTATACATGATGTAAATACTCACACATAGGTCAAGAGCGTATTTTGTTACCACTATCCAGTGTAAATTTATCAAGCCGTTAATCACTACCATGGATTTATACTTCCAGTTGCAAAGGCTTTATTTTTGGCGCTGTCTTAACCAATAAAAATAAATAGACACAAGCATATATGAATATATTTATATAAAAAGTTCCCATATGACATTGATTTATTTAATCATATAAACTTTCAATATCGTACATTATACCTATACAATACCTTAAGCTACGGAAATTTTAATTATTGATCAAAGTAGTCTTGCTTTAAAGTAAAACATTTCAGACTTGGATACCATCAATACAGACATTTCCGGTCATACCTTTGCATACTTCTGGTTGCAAAGGATTTATTTTTGGTGCTGTTTTAATCAATAAAGATAAATAGACGCAAGAACATACTAATATATTTATATAAAGAGTTCACATGCGACATTGATTTATTCTTATAAACTTTCATTATCGGACATAATAATTATATAATACTTAAATCGACGGAACAAAAATATTGATCAACGTATTCTTGCTTCGAATTAAAACATTTCAATCAGTACAGACATCTTTTTCAACAAATTACACATTTTTGAAATTATTTGTAATTATATGTGATGATAAATCTTCAAAAACTTATGCCGTATTTTAAAATCTTATTAGAATTAATTTCTTACATATTTTATTTCTTTTGATAGTACCTTCCAAAAAACTAATGAAATTACAGTCACACATAATTCTAAGACTCTTCTAAAATATTTTTTATAAAATAATAAACCATTCACTTCTACTAATTTTATTATTTCGCATTTAGTTCTTTATTCCATAAGTTTAGATTTAACCGAAATTCGACTACCTAAAAAATATATTTTAAGACACATGTATTAAACTGAATTATATCAAAATATACAATATATGGCCAATGGTGACCTGCCACTTGAGATTTTAAATATTTTGTTAGATATCTAAAAAAATACATAAGGAATTATCCTGAAGCTCTAAGTATGGAAATATAATAGTTCAGGTCATCAATTTCCGTGAAGATTATTTTTCCCGAAACTCCATAGGGAACCGTCAACAAATTGAAAAATAACGAATATCTTTGGAATAACCCTGTCAAAAGTAATATATAAAAAAATGAGGGGTTGAATACAAAAATAGTAGTACGTGCCATTGTGTGTATTCTATATTGACGCCAATAAATGAATATATATTTATACAGCCCCTCATATTTTTGCTTCATTTTAGAAATACCGGATTTTGATGTTATTCCACTGACGATCACTTACAGAATTTTCATGCTATATTTTTGAGACTTTCACAAAAGTTGCTCTACTCATTTATCTAACACTATATGCAAATGAAAATTTGATAGCGTTCACGCATAATCAATGAAAAATTATTTAGTAAACCTGCTCATTTTCACACAATTTTTATTATTTTTTAATTCTAGTTACAAGGTATTGTGAACAATGTTGTTTGTCATATTTTCAGAAAATAACATTTTTTTCATATTAAGAACTCTGCAAATTATAAGCAAAAAACTTAGAGAAATTCAGGACTGTTTTTATGAAAACTTTAGTTACTCTACGAGTATACATGCTATCTACATAAAAATGAACACGGTTTATTACAATAAGCTACTTAATCATAATATACTGTTTGTACGCTTTTGCTATATTAGTTTTTACAGGGTTATCTAAAATATATTCGTTCTTTTTTAATTTGTTGACGGTCCCCTATGAAGTTTCGGGAAAAAAATCTTCTCGGAAATGTATGACCTGTACTATTATGTTTACACACATTGAGTTTCAGGATAATTTCTCATGTATTTTTCTAGATATTTAACAAAATGTCTAAAATCGTAAGTGGCCGGTTACCTTTCGCCATATAGTGTATTAACTGATATTTATTATAAATGGAAGGATTTTTCAATGCATAGTTAAAACATACACTTTTTAAGTCTTGTCTCCGTTCATTTCTTTTCAAAAATATACTCTTTAATCATATATTTAGAATAAAAATAAATATATTCTTATCCCATTAAAACGCAGTTATCAAATTACAGAGAAAGTTTACATCTAAATTCTTTTTTTAGAAAATCGATTTTTAACATTAAATAAAAACTTGTTTAATTGTGTGAACTTTTTGAAACGTCATTTTCATACATACGGTCATAACATCAGCAGATATTGTAAATTCTGTCAATACACCAAACGCAATTAACCACACAAATTAAAACATGGTTTTCTCTCCATGTTAATATATTTTTCTCTTTCATGTTTTGAAAATGATAAGGTTTTTGATTTTGACAAAGGAATTTAATAAAAAATATATATTAAATGTAATATTAGATGCATCTGAAAATTCATACTCAGTCTTGTGTATTACAAATTTAATAATGCAAAAAAAAGGGGGGGGGGGGACAAAAATGTCATTATTGAAAATAGGGATTTTGAAAATTCAAATGTTTTATTTTTTTTATTTAAATTTACAATGAAGTTAATTTTTTTACTATACCTCTAATTAAACAACGAAATGCAGTGAGTTCACTTTTGATCCATATTTTATAAAATGAAATAAAAAAAAAATGTTAAAAAGGCAACCCGAAAAAAATATCCTTACAAAATGTCTGTGTGTAAGTCCTTGACTCTGTCTGACTATATGTGACACAAATTTTGTGGGCACTCTGTCACAAGAACTATTGAACGGAATTTAATAAAACTTTAGATTCCGTTTGTTTTTCATATAATTTGATGATGATTACTTTTTGGTTTAAATCGCACAAAAAGTGCCGTTACTAAAAGACATTATTATATATCGCAATAATTATATCTCAAGAAATAATGCATAAATTTTTATCAAACTTCAGATTCAATTAGTCCCCGATATAAATTGGCCTTCATTAGTTTTTAGAGTAAATCGACCAAAAGGTGGCGTTACTATGCATATATTATAACATTTACGCAATAGTCATTTCTCAAAAACTAATGCATTGATTTTCATCAACATAAATTGTCAGTGATTAGGTTTTAGTATAAACCACCTAACCGCTGGCGCCGATATCTTTCCTTTTACAGGATGTATTAACATGTATAAGGTAGAAAAAAGTTTTGGGATTGCCACTTCCAACTAGTTTATTTTAATAATTAAATCAAAAATTATATCCAACCCACTCTATTTCCGAATTTATTGCTTAACTAAAATTATAGAATGTTTAGTCATAATAGGAATTTTATTGAAACCTTCAAGAAAATTATGGCGACTATCCTAAGTTAAATAGTTATTGAGAAAATCGCATTTAATGTAACACGAAAACGTTACTTGCGAGAGCTCACCGGGAGAGTTGAGGGGTTCTCGAGGTACCTATCGATGCGAAATCATCCAATCACGGCCTGACATACAAGTTTTTGTGCCCAGGGAGTTCTTTAGAATTTTCATGTTCCCTGTGATTGGTTGATTTACTGATTCTTGTCAAAAAATTAAGTTTTCGAAAATTGAAAAAGGTTTCCAGGAATATATGAAAAAATAATTCCTGCCATACATTGAAATGTGCTTTTAACCATATATTGCGACATAATTTTGTCATTTCATCGCATTAGTATCTCAAATATTACATTTTTTTCACAATTATGATAATTTAATTGAAATTAAGATGAAATTTTGTGCCCCTTAGAAATTTCGTGATCAGGGCACGGGCGCCAGGTGCCCGTGTGATAGTCAGGCCCTGCATCCAATGATTCTTAATAAGCATTTTAGAAAAGGAGCTGTCTTTATTTAGTTGAGATATTAATGAAAAGCCATCTAAGAAACAGCGGCACAGAACTTGCGTGAAAAAATCGCGATTTCCTTTCAAAGTGTCCTTAGCACAGTGCCAAGTTTAAACTTTGTAGTAGGTCTTGCTTGCATGGAATTCTTTGTACGCAAGTAAAACTCGAACGTGATCTATCTTTTATATATTATTATTATTATTTTACATTTTATGGCTTTAAACGAACGATTGCTCAAATATTTGACCTTAATAGCTTAGATGCAAGATGGTGTAAGAATAAAATCCAACATATTTTACATACATTTGAGGAATCTATCTAAGAAACAGCGGCACGAAACTTGCATAGAAAAAATCGCGATTTTCAAAGCGAGCTTAGCACAGTGCTAAGTTTAAACTTTATAGTAGGCCTTTATTGTACGGAAATCTTTGTACGCAATTAAAACTCGGACATGATCGATTATTTATATATTATTATTGTTATTTTACATTTTATGATTTTAAATGAAAAATTGCCTAAATATTCGACCTTAATAACTTTGATGCGAGGTGGTGTAAGGATAAAATCATACATATTTTACATACATTTGAGGAATTTATAGTAATTTGGTATTGGAATTGTCTGTTACTTATTTAACATTTTTTAAATATTTTCATTAATGTATTAGTTACATTTTTTTAATATAGTTAAATTTATTTATTTTTTATTTTGGATGTTTGATTGTGGTTCAGTTATATTCATTATTGTATACCTATACCGTGAAAGGCATACGTTTAATTCTTTATCCATTGCCCAGTTCTTTATGATGAATTATAATTGTCTATCCTAAAGTTATAGACATGTGTGTGCACGTGTATTTAAAAACAAGATACGAAAGTCCTAAATTAAAGTTCTTTCGAATTTGCTTACAATTTAATTGAGAAAAAAAGTTACTTTTTATTAAAAAAATAAAGTTGCTCTATCTAAATGGCAATAATTAATGTTTACTAAAATTTAAAACCAATAGTTATTGTATGTACTATTAATTTAATAATATATGGAATATTTAAAAAAAAAATTAGAAAATGTTGTTTTGTTATAAAAAAATAATTACATGGGCATTCCAAACTTCCATAATTGTTTCTTCTTAAACTTCCAACTTTTTTTAATAATTTTTTTTTTCAGATTGGAAGCTTTTAATCAAAAAAAGAACAATTGCCTAAATTAAATACATGTATGAAATACATCTCAAAAACGGTGCATAGTGGTTTAAGTGAACTGTTTTGAATTTTTTACTAAACACTGAAATATAAATTAAATCATCAGAATAAATGCAGGAGTATATTATCTTTGTTACGTACAAATGGTATCAACGATAAATATAAAGACAGAATAAAGAGCAAACTAAAAAAAAATATCCTATTACGAAGGCAGAAACGAAAGGATATCGATAAAACTATAAGTGAAAACTGAAGCTGTATCTAAAGTATATCATAGAATATCATTGCACCAATTTAATGGCAGAATAGAATGTAGATAATAAAACCGGCACAGTATAGAGAATGTAGTGAATAGAATAATTATAATTATCGAAAGATTATAGCGTTGTTAGGACGGAAAAGCTTAGGAGAAATTTAACCCTTCGGACTCCGGTGCCTCATACACAAATTTTATTCGATTAGCATCAATTTCTTAAAAGAACTTTCAATGAATTAGACAATTTCAAAAATTCTCTGATTAAGTAAGGAAAATGTTATTTTCCTTTTTTACTGGTGCCAAAAACAAATTTTGGAAGGAAAGATGATGTCTCCCCGGGGGAGACAACGGAGTGGCAAGGGTTAATAACTCATGAGTTAATATGTTACATCATGCCTAAATTCAACATTCGTCTTTGAAACTCTTTATTTTATTCTCAAAAATTTTAAAATAAATTTAGTTCAGTTATTTTTATTATTTTCAATGAAGTTAAACTAACGTTAACATGCTGCAAGTCTTAACACAATGGTTGCTTCCCATGGTCCCCATTTTTTTGGGGGGGGGGGGGGAGGAGTCCTTTTGTTGCAATCACGCCGATGTAGTGCGAATATGACATATGTGCCCCAAAAATTATCTTCCGTAATTTCAAAGAATGCTCAGCATTATATTTAAAGGGAGACCAAACTGGTCGCCAAGGGCGCCTAGTTAGATATGAATTATTTACAATGAAAAATCAATATTAACAATATGGACAATTATCTCTGCGATTATGCATTATTACAATAACAATAACAGTGACCAATATTAAAACACTATTTAAAACGTTGAAAGTTAAATTATGAAAATGGTTTTATTTTCACTATAATTATACACATGGAAAATTTATTCACTGAACAGAAAATTTGAAAATATTTAATTACAAACGTTTTATATGCTTCCAGATTTTTCGTACTTTTTTTTATTATTCATCACTAGCTGATTCCGCTAAAGTTATCTAGGTCAGTAATACATGGTCCGTAAGCATCAATGGATTCAGGGGATTTTAAATCTTTTAATACCAGAAATTTTATGAAGAGCTGATCGCTATATCTGAAGATAGATTTTTTTCACATTAATCCCTTATCTGCCCAATTAGGAATACATGAAAATTTTACATTCTAAAGCATTAAAGGTAAATTGTTTTAAATAAGTTAAAAGATTTGCATAATCTTTTAATAAATTTTTGAAAAACATTAGAAGGATTGAAGGATTTAGAAGGATTAATTAATTTTAATTTATAGGGATGTTGTGCAATATTTATAACCGTACTCATATATTTTATTTTAAACTGTTTTCTTGGTATTTTGCAGAATTATAAAATATACAAATATGATAAAACCAAAATAAAATATTCAGATTACTTAAAGGTGTTTTTTATTAATAAAACCTAGTACTTTCGAGCATGTCATGCTCATCATCAGGGTTAAAACAACAAAAGTGTAATAAAAGAACTCACTTCGTATAAAAGAACTCAACCTTCGACTTTTACTCTGTTGTTGTTTTAACCCTGATGATGAGCATGACATGCTCGAAAGTACTAGGTTTTATTAATAAAAAACACCTTTAACTAATCTGAGTATTTTATTTTGGTTTTATGTATATATAAATAAGGTGAATTAAAGGATTCGACATATGTGATATGTTATATCACTTAAATCTTACAAATATGATGTTCTTACAACATATATATAGAAATACTTTCGAGTTGAAAAATCCCCATCCCCTTCCCTCAGCGCCAAGAAAGCTGAAAAGATGCCAACGCAAAAGAAATCATCCTTTTAAAAATATCTCTGTTTTGTATAACCAATAATGCTTTTGGAACAAAATAAAGTAATGTATCTTTAACTCATTCTAAAAAACATTACAAATATTTGACGTATTAAAAGAATTTTATAATAAGTAATTTTAATGGCACTTATAAGTACTGTCGGTAGATAAAAGGTTAAATATAGCAATTATTATTCTACAATAACTCGGATAAAATATATTTGAATATCCTTGAAGCGTGTAATTATAACCTCATTAATATGGTAAGAATCAGTGTTGAATTCCTTTCATATTTTTAAACGAAAATATTTCCAAAAAAATATACACAAATGTATATGGATATTAACTTTTATAATTTATTCTAATACAATTTATTTCTATTTTGATTTAGGTGCCACAATAATGGATACAAAGCGTTTTCATTTTGGAAAGTGGAGGAAATTTCTCCTTATATGCTCCATCCCTGCCATAATATCAGCCGTTGGAACGTCCTTCTTACCCGAGTCTCCGAGATATCTACTGGAGGTTTAATTAATAGTTTTTATATTAGTGTATGATTTCAAGAGATCCATGTTTGGTTGTTGTGAAAAATAATTTTTTCATGGGGCACTTTCCGGCACACTTGATCACTCATTTATAAATCAATGTACCAAAAAGTTCTGGGAAATTTTTAATCTAATAGTTACCAGAATTTGTATCTCGTATAAGAGAACTAGACGTATATTACAGGTGTTCAGAAATTTCGGTCCGTACGTGACTCCATCCGATTATGGTCTTTTTCGATCAATGCAACACCTTTTTCAAGGGCCGTCGATTTTTGAATCCTTTAACCTTTTATGCACTGACGGTACTTTAAAGTACCATTGAAGAAAACTTTATATAAAACTAATTTATTATGTCTATTAATAAAAGTTTTTTATTCTTTCCACACAAAACACGCTTCTCGATCAAATTCAGATAGAATAGAGAAACAGTCGAAGCTAAATATTTTCAAAAAGGGGTAGTTTTATTATTCATTTTTATAGATATTGTTTTCTTTCTTTAAATAAAATTATATGAAACGTATTCAATTGCAAAAGCGTTTCTATTTATAGATAAGATCAGGATGCACTTAAATTCATTGATTTTTTTAAGGATTGTGCTACTTTCAAAAGAGTAATTTTGGTTAATTAATCTGATTATTTTTGTAAATATTTCACAAAAAATTATAACTACCGAAATATTTATTCAGTTTTAATGAAAAAAAAACATATCTAAATTTCACTTAAGTATTATCTAAAAATTCCAATATACTTTCAGATATTACAGAAGATAATAATAGTGGTGGATCACTTTTTCGATAAATAATTCGGTAGATTATGGGTTAATGAAGTTGAAGTAGCATGTGAAGAGTTTTTCTATTCCAAGGAGCCACCATGGTACTTCCAGCAAATCCGGAATTTGGCAGAACGATGGCAGAAAGCAGCGGACTTTGATGATTTCTATTTTGAAGAATAGTCCTTAATGCTTTTGTTGTTAAATTGCGCATAACAATGCAACTTTCACAAATTTCCCAGAACTTTTTGCTCACCCTAGTATTTGCAAATATCACTATTAAAGCATTTGATAATCCTTTTTATTTTCATTTTTCAATAAATAAATTATAGCTTACGAATTTGAAACTCAACAGTTCTATTTTGGAAAATATTTACTCAGATGCTGGAATACATGATTTTAAGCATGAAAAATTTATATATATTGATTAAAAAGTATTTTTTTCACAGCTAAAATAAACAGAAATTACATGCTTTACATAAATATTATAAATTTTCAAATATAAAATATTTCAAAAGTAAAAGATTACCTTTGTAATAAAAATCTATTTTTAAACGATCTCAGCTTTTCTAATTTTACAAACTGTGCAAAGTTTATTTAAGTTTAAAGATACGAAACTGCTCAATTGATAGATAAACGTTTCCATGGAAAATTAACTTGGAATCGCTATCTGTTGATAATTGTGTAATAATTTTGTATTAATTTGCATATTTAAAGAAGGCAGCATTAAAAAAATCGTCTTTTAAAGACTGCTTTATAAGTAACTTTGATTTTGGGTATGTTGAAGTTCTGCAATGCAGTGATTCAGATTGTATAACCATCATAACCGATCATTGTCGGATAACGATCTTTATCGGTCACATAAAATCCACTTTTACAACATTTTCTGAAAGATCCCGTGTCTTTTTATGTAAAAAAAAAATCTTTTCACAGTTTTTATGAAAAAACACCAGTCACATTTATGCACTTGCGAATAAAAATAAAAGGAAAACATTCCGTTTCACAGTTTCTGGGTAAGAACACCTTCCAATCCTATTAGTTTTCAAACAAAAAAAGGTAAGAAAAGCGTTCCATTTCACAGTTTCTGTGTAAGAACACCTGCCAATACTATGAGTTTTCAAATAAAAAAAAAAGAAAGAAAAGTATTCCATTTCACAGTTTCTGTGTAAGAACATCTGCCAATCCTATAAGTTTTCAAACAAAAAAAAAGAAAGAAAAGTATTCCTTTCACAGTTTCTGTGTAAGAACATCTGCCAATCCTATGAGTTTACGAACAAAAAAGAAAGAAAAGCATTCGATTTCACATTTTCTGTGTAAGAACATCTGCCAATCCTATAAGTTTTCAAACAAAAAAAAAAGAAAGAAAAGTATTCCATTTCACAGTTTCTGTGTAAGAACATCTGCCAATCCTATGAGTTTACGAACAAAAAAGAAAAAAAAGCATTCGATTTCACATTTTCTGTGTAAGAACATCTGCCAATCCTATGAGTTTGCAAGGAAAAAAAAAGAAAGAAAAGCATTCCATTTCACAGTTTCTGTGTAAGAATACCTGCCAATCCTATGAGTTTACGAACAAAAAAGAAAGAAAAGCATTCGATTTCATAGTTCTGTGTAAGAAAACTTTCCAATCTCATACGTTAATGAACAAAAATTAAAAAAAAATACTTCATTGCAGAGTTTCTGTGAAAGAGTAAATGCACATGTTATGAGTTTACGAACAAATGTCAATTGAGTAAAGTGACAGAAGTTACTAGTTTGGATTCGGGACACCTCAGGCCAGGGATGCAAAAATCTAGGCGCCAGCAGGCAGTTTCTCACCACAAAATTTATTTCGTTTTTCTTCGTCTAATATTTCGTGTAAAATTCCTGCTAGAATGCTATTAAATTTTGAGCGAAAAAAACTTTAAAATTTTAGTGGTGAGAGACTACCCTCTGGCGCCTAGATTTTTGCACCCCTGCCTTAGGCTGTCTTAAAGTGCACACTGCTCACTGAAAAAGACCCGATGTTTTGATGGATTTAGATAGATTAAGTCCTGCTTTATGGAAATCCAAAATTTAAAATTTTTATTCCAAGTAGTTTAAAAATTATACTTAAAACCGTAAAATGATGGTCTAAGGGGTCATCTACGATAGAAAGAGACAGTGGCGCCAACTTATATGGGCCCATGGGGCCCATATAAGTTGGCGCTATGAGTTGGCCCATGAGTCCACCTAATAATTTGATATCTCTATCCACCCACTATTAATTGAGCCCAATATTTATGTATTTGTTCAAAATTTTTTTGAGCCTATCCAATATTTTTCAAAAGTTGGCGCCACTAGAAGGAGGCTAGAAATTTTGAAATTTCTTATGTTATTCTGTAATCTAGCAATCTTCAATGACTGGTTGAGTGGCACCTAAGGTGCTTTGATCAAGAAGGGAGCTCCCTAGCTCAACAATCGAGTACCGAACTTCAATTTAGGTACAGGCCCTGAAATATGTTCATTGTAAGATAATTAATTTTTCAGTAACTTATTGAACGAATTGCATAAATATTTGTTTTTAGGGTAATTAAAGGTTGTAGAATTCATGTATGCTGTACGAATTGTGTACTGGTATTGAGGAAATCAATCTTAGAGTTTATTTTAATCTGTAGATGGCCCCCTAAGCGAATTTTAAAAACATCATTTAAAAGAAGACTTTATTTCTAATCGTTTGTTTTCCATCGTTACATTCGTAACTTTCTTGTACGATAACATTTTGCAGAGATAGTAGGCATAATAAATAGCTTGATTGAAAACATTAACACACTAAATATGTTTGCAAGCCTTATATATATATATAATTATAATTTTCATCTTCACTACAAAAGTTTCCTATACTAACTTTCTGAATATCAGAGTCATTATACATGGTTTATTGCAAAATTATTTACTACACACTACATTAATCGATCTGTTTGTATAAAATTTTGTATTAAAAAGTCACATTTTACCTCCTACTACATTTGTCAATATGTTTCCTACAACAGCAAAATTCGACATGTGCAATGTCTTTAATCTGAAATCGATTTTGTTTTTTTACTGGCATCTGTACTTGAGTTATATGTTTCGAACTAATGTTTAGTTAAGGGTGTTGAAAATGAAAATAAATGAAAGCTGGGGATATACTTGTTTTTGAATGAAAGAAACGAAAACATACATTTCTTTCTTTAAGTAGTATATTTTCTGCAGTTATTTCACCATAAATCGTGGTATATGTGTTTTTAATGTTGCTAAAATATATGGTTTAATTTGTTTTTGCAATAGATTGTATGTGTTATAAAAAATCTATCTAGAAGGAAAAAATGCATTTTTAGTTAAACATTTTATTAAGTAAAGCTAAATTATAATGGAAATGCAAATGAAATTATGTATTTTTTTTTGTTTATGTATTTTTTTTAATTTTCTACAGTTGCATAAGGATTTATAATGTAACTATATGTGTATCCATATAAATACACGTATGCATACAGTATTGTGTATGTGTGTCTCAGATTATTATACACATACCGTTATTATTGGGAGCTTTTAGGAAATCTGCATAGAACTGTCTTCTTATTTATTTATCTTTAACATGTTGAATGCCACGGTACTGACACTGAATTTGAAAAATGTATAATGTTTAAAATAATTATTAAGAATGTATAATAACGCAATAAATAAAACTTGGGTAAATTTTATTTAATTTTAAGTAATTATTTATAATAACATATATATTTAGTTTTATATCATATTTTAGACTGTCAGTCATCGGTGAAAGATACAATGTAACATAATAAATAAAACTTAGGTAAATTTTATCTAATTTTAAGTAATTATTTATAATATATACATATATATATATATATATATATATATATATATATATATATATATTTAGTTTTATATCATATTTTAGACTGTCAGTCATCGGTGAAAGATACAATGTAACATAATAAATAAAACTTAGGTAAATTTTATCTAATTTTAAGTAATTATTTATAATATATATATATATATATATATATATATATATATATATATATATATATAGTTTTATATCATATTTTAGACTGTCAGTCATCGGTAAAAGATACAATGCAAACGAAAAATTCAGTGTCAGTCACCAGTGACTAGCATAGTACTTAACGTGTTAATTTTATTTTTTCTTTATATAATTTTAGATGGGAAGACAAAGCGAAGCTTTGTATGTGTATAAACAAATATTATCTTGGAACAACGCAATAAAAAGCGGAGAAGAGTATCAGGTTAGTCAATTTTTGCAGTCTAGTATGATTACCTATTTTTAAAAAATAAAATCATGATTTAATTTTGTATATGGCTATTTCCATGCGAACTTGTCATGTCTGTCACATACTACGATTTTTGGCTACCAGTGTTTTAGAACGGAAATATGTGACTTATATTATCAGAGGTGACTTATATTATCTCATCAGTTGAATAACGCAAAACAAACTTTTCGAAAATAACGGTGGCCAACAAGCACAGCGATTTTCAGCTGTGGGACAGACATGACAAGTTCGCATGGAAATAGCCATATATCGTATATTTTGCCGAAACGGTTTGATATTGCGTAAAAAAGATATTTTGATTTACTGAATGAAGAATACCATGACACTAAAAATTGTATTTTTGCGATCATTCATGAAAACTCTCATAGATGATATGCAGATTGGCCTGGTGTTGGCCGCATGTTGGCTATAAAATATTTTTCAGCAGATATTTGTGGTTTCAGTTCCGATGTGTTTTGTGTGACGTGGCTGTGGAATGTTTTCCGGATTTTTCTTGTATTAGAATGATAATTTGGGACACTTTTCCTTTTAAAGTTCTTTTGAAGACATCCTTCCTGTAGAAATATGGACAAAACTGGTTGTCTCTTAACGAAATTCCTTACTCCAATAACGCAATTCACGCATTTGCATGCAGGTGTTTTTTCGTTAAGGATTATCGTTAAGGATGTTTTTTCCTTAGATTAACGTTAGGTACATAACGTGTATTTTAGTTACGTATAATATTGACAAGTATCCTGCGCGGAAGTGAGACAATTATCAAGAGAATTTGTGTCAATAGCTATTCGATTTACCTTAATTTAAAGGAATTGTTTTCTTAAGTGCCCATGAGAAACATCACATTGAAAATATAACAGCAACGTTTCAAACGTTTCGGTTTTGTAGTTTTTGCGCTTTTATATGAGGACAGACAGACAGACGGACGAACGCACCTGATAAGGAAAGTATTGCTTTGGAGAAAATCTTTTTGTTTTCATATTAACCCTTTCAGTGCATAAATTATTTTTCATTATTCACAACAAAAAAATTTTGTGATAAATGAGAACGCATTATAGAATTTTTTTTTTTACTTTGCTGCATGCTAGCTATTATATTTCCACAAATCAGATATTCATCAATAAATGCTTTTTTTTAGGTTTTATAGGGTAATACTGTTCTTTTATGAGGTCTTGTATGAATTGATGGGTTAAGCACTTAATAATAGCAATTAAAATTTTTAATTGCTAAGCAATAAAGCGATGGTGTTTCAGGGCAAAATTAATTAATAATAAATAAATTCGGCGAAAGTGGAAATTGAAGTTAAACTTTCTTATTCTTATTTAAGTTATTTAACCATTAACAATTGGCGCATTTTAGCACATTTCCAAAGTTATGAAGATGTGAAAGCGCGGAAATAAAATGTAAATAAACCGCCATAGCAGATATCTTAGGGCATTTAAATCGAAAATGAAAAAGTGTGTCTACATTTTTAGGTGCGTTCGTAATTATGTAAATTGGTAGCACCTATAGTTGTCGTTCAGTCCGTCCGTCCGTTCGTTTATCTTTCCGCACATAAAAACGCAAAAACTTCCAAACCGAGTCGTTTTAAATTTTAAATAGTTAATTATTACAAAAATTGTTTAATTATTACATAATTTTCAAATTCTATGAAAATCGGATCTGTAGTTCAATTACAGGAACAACCAAAAGTATTCTGTTGCATTGTGGTCAATCGGAAAAAGTTTCAAGTGCATTTTGATGGAATTACACTCTTTCGAACATATTAAAATTCATATGCATCTATGAAGAATATATTATAGTATACATTACGTACAATCTGTCGTGCAAAGAATATTCGTTATTCATTTATAGGGCCACACAAAAGTATTCCATTACATAATGGCGTAGGGGGAACATTGCTTGGGGCGCGTTTTAAATGTATGAAACTATTAAACATTTCATGAAATTGATCTACGTTACTGAGGCGTACTACAAGTTACTTCCTGCATAACAGAGAGCAGATAGAATTTACAGGGGCACACAAAAGATTTCGGCTACTATATTGTATACTGTATATTCTTACACCGATTTCTGAATATTTGTTAAACTTCTTTATAGTACGAACGCACCTCATTTGCTACGCTTGACGTGCAATTTCTCACTTGTTCCAAATATCGTAGTAAATAATTATAAAAATTAAAGAATTGATTTAATGACCACTTTATGAGCCCACACTACTGACTGAAAAAGTCCCCGATGATAATGTTAAATTTTTGGGGGCGTCCTTTTCAAATATCTCGCTCAAATTTTAATAGTTTTGAACTATTTTTTTACATAGGATAGCTGAGGACGATCTCCAACCGGGCTAGTTTTTACTTTTTCGATTTTTAAAAAATTACTTTAACTTTCGAAACCAGTTAGAACTGGTTCTGAAATTGAAACTATCATAACCATAAAAAATATATAACCAAAATCGAAAAAGTAAAAACTATCCCGGTTGGAGATCGTCTTCAATTATCCTATGCAAGAAAAAAAAAATCATGTAAAAATGTATCAAAATTTGAGCGAGATATTTGAGAAGAACGCCCCCATAGACTTTACATTATCGTCCGGTTCTTTTTCAGCCAGAAGTGTGGGCTCTTAAGAGTGTAATGTTCCCTTAAAATATCATTCTTTTCATTTAATTTTTTTCAGCTTACCGAGCTTGATGTTCCTGGAAAGAGACCTGCCGTCCATGTGTCTATTCCATCCAATAGAGGAATATTACGAGAAATGCTTCGTTCATTAGAGCTGGTATATAATTGACTCTTACAATATTTTCTTATTTTAGAATTGGATTCCTGATTATATATAAGGCAAACAATTAAATTATAATCAATTTTATAAAATATGTATGAAAATCACTTATAATGAAAGCAGGTTTAGATTTTAGTCTTTGAACATTTTCTTACGTTATAGTCGCATTCCTGATTATATATAAGACAAACAATTAAATCATAATAAATTTTATATAACATGTATGAAAATCACTTATAATGAAAGCTGGTTTAGAATTTATAAAATTTTCTTACGTTATAGTTGCATTCCTGATTACATATAAGGCAAACAATTAAATCATAAAATATTTTATAAAATATGTATGATAATCACTTATACTGAAAGATGTTATAAAATTTACTCTTACAAAGTTTTCTTACGTTATAGTTGCATTCCTGATCATATATAAAGCATACAATTAAATAATAATACTTTTTATAAAATACAGTCTTAGCAAAAAAAAAAAAAAAAAAAGACACTTGCGATTTTAGACTTTTTGTTAAATATCCAGAGAAATACATCAGGAATTATCCTGAAATTCTAAGAGTATAAACATAATAGAACAGGTTATACATTTCTGTGAAATTTTTTCCTCAAACTAAATAGGAGACCGTCAACAAAATGAAAAAGAACGAAGATCTTTTGGATGACAAAGTCAAAACTAATGTAGCAAAATCGTTCAAACGGCAAATTATGATTAATTAGCTTATTGTAATTAACTGTATTTATTTTTATGAATGTAACATGCATACTCAAAGAGAGATTAAGGTTTTTTTTATTGTTAATGATGTGAAAGTACCTGACAAAAGATATTTGAAAATACTTATAAATCAATTATAATTTACCTGAATTTCTAACTGATTCGACTTCAGTTTATAAAATCATTTCAATAATAAGCTTTTCGACAGCTCCTTCAAATGTGTCAATTTTCCATAATTTGACAAAAAACACTGTTATTGTATATTCTGCAACGACACTTTAAAAAAACTAATTACGCATATGTTTGCAAAACTAATTACACGTAAAATGAAGTGTTTTAAAATATGAGAATTTACAATTTTAATCGTAAAAATATTTTTCTTTTAGTGTTGGAGTAACATAAGTCAAGTCTTCAGTCCGCAACATATAACGTTAACAGTCATTTTGTTAGCTGTTTGGACAGCAGCATCATTTGGGTAAATATTTTCTAATATGTTGTCTGATAACTGTTAATGTTATACGTGAATAAATTGTAAAAATAATACACGGATTTTCATTTAATAATTTTTTTTTTCTTTTTTTTAATTTTGGCCACCTTCATATACTTTTATATGACCTTGCAAGTACGATCTCAATCTCTTCAACCTGAGACTGAAAAAAGCTATGACCACAAAAAACATTTTCGAATGCTGTAAAACAGCTTCAAACATATTTCGCTATATATAAATTAATGTATTATTAACTTATTATTATTTTTTTTTTTTGCCCGAAAGTATTTTACAGCAAGTTAACTTCTTGCCAAATTTAGTTTCTATAATTATGCGTTTTTCAAAAATTATATGAAAATTCATTCATTCATATGTTTTATATGCAATTTGCAAATTATGCAAATTTACCAACAAGCAGCGTAATTTCTCTTTCCATGAAAACCAATAGGAGCAATGCACCATCATTTCTAAGTAGCAGATGCGCAATTCGTCGATTTCGGTAGGGAAGATTGCAAGGAATTTTATTTAGGAATGGTCACTTCTAAAAAGAACAGCTCACAACAGTTTTCCAGATTAGTATCTTATGAGAAATCGTTTAAGTTCGAAATATTTTGCACAATTGACAATATATAGAAATTTTGACGAATAGTTGCGAAAATTCAAGCACATACCTTGGTAATGCAAAAATAAAAAAAATAAATAAATAATATAATAACAATTATTTATCCTAGATGCTCGAAATTATCAATGTGCACAGTTAAGTATACTCTCTACAACTGTTGTTGTACAACTATCTGGAGTCTCTGCTCGCGTACTTCCCTCCGACTTTAATTACCTGGTTACTCCGACTATTACTTTGACTTTATTTACCTGGCCTTATTTACCTTGTTGTACTTATTAGAAACAATACCGTGTATTTTAGACTTTAGAAAACTTGGGCCTCTTATCTAATAAAATAAAACGAAAGTTTAATTTTAGCACCATGTAAAATAGTTTAAATGTAATAGATTTAAACTGATTAAATTGATTAAAAAGAATATGATTAGGTAAATAGAAAATGCTCTCATATCACCTTTAACTTAAATTAGTTTTAAAATATTTTCTAATGGAGCCATTCACTATTTTCAAATATTAGCTTTGAGATGAAACAAGGGTACATCTGTTTTGGAGAAAATCAAAGTCAAGAAATGTCATCGCATTTTTCTTATTTCACAGATTTTTTTTAACTCACAGGCTATCAAAGCCTGAGAGCTTATGGCCCCACCCGTTCTGTACGTATGTATGTGTGTACGTAACGCGATAACTCATGATAAAAATATCCGATTCACTTGAAATTTTGGATAAAGGTATATTCTGGTAAGGCGCTTCCTTGATTAGTTTTTGGAGTTCTTTCGATATGTATAAGAGGGGGAACGGGATCTGATGCCCCTCCCCTTAATTTATATAAATGGTTATTTATATGATAAAGCAATTAGTTCAAGGGTTCAATGATTAGGTATAAAACGGGGAAGTGGGGTGAGCTGTTTCTCCCCTTAATTTGTTTTTAAAACGGAATTAAACCTTTAAAATATAAGGCTGCAATGTACAATTAGTATGCGTAACCTGTGAGCACAATGCCATCATTTAAACTGGGCAATATTCTTTTTATTTATACATAAGACTGAAAAGTGAACATTTAAAAAAGATCATAACTAACTTTTCTGTGCCCACTTCTCTAAACGATAACTATTAAAAATTTTTTGTTACGAAATCACTTAAATCCGTTCTTTAACCCTTCGAGTCCGAGGTTTTTTCCATTTTGAGAACAAAATTATTATTAATTTATAGTGTTACTCGTAGCTATCCAAACAGATTTACTAATATTTAAATATTATCTCGTTCTCGGAAATGTAACAAATGTATTTATTTTGTGTACTATTCAATTCATGTTTATATGATAATAGGCTAAGGAGGTGTTTTTGGAGACTTTTGGGAAATATCGTATTAGAACAGGATTGGAGAGGGTATTATAGCTTTCTAATATTATCACCCATAATTCGCTTGGGAAAGTAACCTATATTTTAAATTTAAAGAGTGAAACATATGTATAAAATAAAGAAATCGCTAACTGTGCAATGATAATTAAGTAAACTTTTATTATTATTAATATTACTAAATGAACATAAATAAAATGAACTAAAAACATAAATGAAATCATAATAAAAAAGTCCTTCCGGCAATGCCGGGAGGAAGAGGTAGCTTTCATATACTTATATATTTATTTATTTATTTTAAAGTAAGTTACATTGTTCAAAAATACTAAGCTCAAATTAGTGGAAATAATCTTTAAAATTTAGTGATTTTATAAGATTGAATACTAGTTTTTGTCAAGACTGAATATTAATAGGAATTTTTAGAAATTAGTCATCTTTTATTCAACCTGGTTTTATTTTAAGCGACTTAGAGAGTCACCAAATTCCACGATATCATAAAGTGTATGCCATTTTAAAGCAACATGATGGATCGTTCAGATCAGAACGTTTCAAAATGTCAGCCATAAGCAAAATTCGAAGTGCTATAACTCAATCATTTTTTAAGATATAGACAAAATAAAAAGTGTTCCGGAATCGTTGTTTTAAGTTTTAACACATAAAAGAAAAATATTTTTCAACTTTTAATTTTTTCGTTTTAATTTTAAATTTTAAATTTTTTTTTAAATTTAAAATGGCCACCATTTTGAAACAAAATGGTGGATGATGCTGGCCAACGAATTCGACCGAGACATTTGTATGTAGTATGTACATACCAAGTTTCATTGAAATCGGTTCATAAATACGCGTGTTATCACGTGACAAAATCAGATCGTTTCAAAATGTCAGCCATAAGAAAAATTCAAAGTGCTATAACTCAATCATTTTGTAAGATATAGACAAAATAAAAAGTGTTCTGAAATCGTTGTTTTAAGTTCTAACACTTAAAAGAAAAATATTTTTAAAATTTTAATTTTTTTGCATTTAATTTTAAATTTTAAATTTTTTTAAAAATTTTAAATGGCCACCATTTTGAAACAAAATGGCGAATGATGCTGGCCAACGAACTCGGTCGAGACATTTATATATACTATGTACATACCAAGTTTCATTGAAATCGGTTCATAAATACGCGTGTTATCACGTGACAAAATCAGATCGTTTCAAAATGTCAGCCATAAGAAAAATTCAAAGTGCTATAACTCAATCATTTTGTAAGATATAGACAAAATAAAAAGGTGTTCTGGAATCGTTGTTTTAAGTTCTAACACGTAAAAGAAAAATATTTTTCAAATTTTGATTTTTTCGCATTTAATTTTAAATTTTAAATTTTTTTAAAAATTTAAAATGGCCACCATTTTGAAACAAAATGACGGATGATGCTGGCCAACGAACTCCGTCGAGACATTTGTATGTACTATGTACATACCAAGTTTCATTGAAATCGGTTCATAAATACGCGTGTTATTGCGTGACAAAAATCAGATCCTTTTCAAAATGTCAGCCATAAGAAAAATTCAAATTGCTATAACTCAATCATTTTTTAAGATATTGACAAAATAAAAAGTGTTCTGGAATCTTTGTTTTAAGTTCTAACACGTAAAAGAAAAATATTTTTCAAATTTTAATTTTTTCGCATTTAATTTTAAATTTTAAATTTTTTTAAAAATTTAAAATGGCCACCATTTTGAAACAAAATGGCGGATGATGCTGGCCAACGAACTCGGTTGAGACATTTGTATGTACTATGTACATACCAAGTTTCATTCAAATCGGTTGATAAATACGTTAGTTATCGCATGACAAAAATCAGATATATATATATATATATATGGTTATATATATATATATATATATGTCAACATTTGAACGGAGGGTGGTTTTGGGGTCTGGGGGTCATGCTCGGTGAAAATATACCAAAATTTTCCGGAAGTGCTTTCCTCCGGACGGCTGCAATAGGTAGCTTTTTACTTTTTGTAATGAAAGCTACCTAAAAGGCATAAGCATATACTATCATTTTTAAATGTAGAAAGCAACAAAATAATTGTTAAGACAAAATAATATTCGATGGAAAGACATGTACTATTATTAGTACACCAGACCGGAAAGAGTTAATAAAAAAATTAATGACATTGTCTTTCCTATTTCTACGCAGTTTCACTGATGCATTACTATTTTCTTTCAGGTTTTATGGCATTTCAATATGGCTTCATGAGAATATGAAAGCATTGGAAGATTCTGAATTTCATTCTCGCACAATTAATCTCAACGACTCCATTATTCAAGACATCAGTTTGAATTCAAGCATCGAAAACAGATATTTCACCAACATGTCTTTCATTAACGTCCACTTTGTTCATATGATTTTAAGCCACTGTACATTTCAAAATTGCCTCTTCGTCAACTGTACATTCAGCAATATTCGTTCCAGTAGAACTTATTTTAAAGAATGTGATTTTTATCAAACAGACTTTTTTGATACAGATCTGTACAGATATAAGTTTCAGTCTTGTTCCATGAATTTCACTAGTTTTTACAGCACAAAAGGTAATTATTTTGAATATGACTATAAACTAAGGCGCACATTCAGCTGGAGACGTCATTCGAAGGGTAAAACATGTAAAAGGCGCATATTGTCGAAATAATTCTGTTTATTGCATTTCCTGATATGAATAGAGAATCTTTATTAATTTGATAAGCATAACTTAATTAGAGAAGCATAAATTAGTTTAATAGTAAATGAGAACGCTAATTTCTAACACTGACAACACGGACTATTTTTTACTTCTTATGCTTTATTATGCTATGCTTTATTATGCTTCTTATGCTTCTTATGCTTTATTTGTCTTGCAAGCTTCTGACAGCCTTGTCAAGAAAAATCTCTTGATATATATTTAGTTCAAAGAAATTACATATCCGTTTATTTCTAAAACGAGATTGACATTTGAGTGTTTCGATTTTGCTTACATAAGTTAATCTGAATGAACTACGAATGAGAGATTGACCAAAAATTCGGTTTCATTTTCTTTTTTGACTCGAAACCCGAGTTTCGCTAAAATTTGTTTTCGGAGAAAAAGATCGCTATCTAAAATTCGGCCGGACCAAAACTTTACCATAGCTACCTATATTCTAAATATCTTGTTTTAAGAATTACTCATTGTTTTGAGCTGCATCGGCTCAAATGGGACACTTTTCATTTATTTCTATGAACGTTATTGATTGATTGATTCAAGACGTAAGTATCTGACTTATTTCAACCAGAAGTCGCGAAAACGAGAACTGTGAAGCCTTTACCTGCGGATATCATCTGCCTCTGAATGAGCGCCAAGCATAATTTTTGTAATTAATATTAAGTTGATTAACTCAATTTTCATTGTTTGGGACGCGTTTTAATTATATTAAACTATTTCACATTTTATGAAATTGATATATGTTTCTGAAGTTTACTACAAGTTATTTCCTATATAATAGAAAGCAGATAGTATTTACAGGGACATGTAAAAGATTTCGGCTACTGTACTGTATCCGAAGTGTTGCATACTAATGCACCCATATCTGAATTTTTAAAAAAATTCATTATAGTACGAGCGCCCCTCATTTGTTATGCTTCACGGGCAATTTTGGACTAGTTATGTTCCAGAATCTGTTATAGACTAAGAAATACTTAAAACTATAGATCTGTTTATCTCATATATATATATTATATTTTAACATTCAGCATACTGAACACATATGAATTTCTCTGAATGAGAAATAAAACTTTGCAAAATTATTTATAGTTTATTGTATCTTCTTTAGGAATAACTTTTTGTTTTGAAAAAAAAAATTGAAAGTATGATTTTGACAGAGTAAAGTTTTCATAAAAATTACATTTAAAAAAGTATAATATTTTTAATAAAAATTATAATTTTTTAAAATTAACAAAATAAATTAGCTGAACTAATTAACTGAAAGCAAATTTGCATTTATATTTTATTTTGCAGTTAAAAAAATAAGCAAAGGTTTTTTTCTTTCACAAGATGTATAATTTTTTAAATATGGTTAACCGTTACTCATATTGTTCATGAAGTATCTATACAAGAACATAATAATAACATAGCACATACGTCAATAACATAAAAAAATAATATTATCTGTAAAATTTATTACTGTTCAGTTCAAATGATATTTTGTAAAAGTTTAAACAGAAAAGTTTATATATTATTTCTACACTGTAAAAAAAGTCTGTTAAATTTACGGCTAGAATTGCTGGCAGAAAACTTGCCTGAGGTTTTTGCTGAAAAAATTGCAGTAAAATTAGATGTAATAAAAATTTACCTCTAATTTTACTGTAAGTTTTACGGCAGAAACTGCTGGCAACATTGCTGCCAGCATTTTTTCCCGTAAATTTAGCAGATTATTTTTACGGTGTATATATAATTAATGAAAGTTTAGAATATTTTAAAAGTGCTTAAAATGAAACTTTGTAACATTTTGTAAATGAACATCGCAGTATCTTTTATGTAGGTGTTTTGTATTTTTGGCATTTCTTTTATATTTTAGGTGGATGCACATTAGATTTTGACATTAATTTTAAGCTGGCTGAACTATTTTATGAAAATTTATTTGCTCAACTTGCCATTTTACCAGGCGCTCTAATATCTTCATTCGTTATGGACAGAGTTGGAAGAGTCAAAACTTTAGGTAAGTATTGCACAGCATTTCTTATTCTCTGAAAATATTTACATGAAATAAAATACAGTAGAATACGATATGAACAGAATTAAATAGACCGCTAATCGATTTGCTGTAAATAAAATTATTATATTGAATCATTGTTCTAAATTAGGGATGCACAACCTGTGGCCCGCGATAGGTTAACAAGTGGCCCGCGAGTTTCGTCAATTTACAAGTGAAAAAATTGCAATTTTTGTGCATATGTCGCACGAAAAAAATCGTCAATTTACCGCGAGAAAGTACAAAATATCGTCATTCAAGAATCGGTATTTTAATTGATCGGCATGGAAAAATTATGAATTTTATTGAACAAGTGCGGAAAAAAGCGAATTTTGTCGATGAGGCTCGGAAAAATCGCAAGTTTTGCTCATAAGATATGGAAAAATCGCGAATTTTGCTTTTAAGGCTCGGAAAAAAGGTAGCAATTTTACCCGATCGGCCACGGAAAAATCGCAAATTTTGTCGGTCGGACGCGAAAAATCACACATTTCCTTCATCGGGCAAGATAAAATCGTCCGTTTTGTTGATGATGTTCGAAAAAATTGCAAATAAAATTCATCGGTTGCAAAAAAAATCGCATGTTTTCTCGGTTTATCGCGTGGAAAAACGCGAATTTCGTTGATCAGGTACGAAAAAAATTTCAGTTTGTCGATCAAGGACAAAAAATCGCAAATTTCGTTGTTCAGGCACGGCAAAATCGCGAATTTAGTGATGAAGCGTGGAAAATTTGAAAAATTTTTGATCAGCTCCGAAACAATCGTGAATTTTGTCAGTTTATCGAAAGAAAAGAATCGCGTGTTTCATCTTGCCGCGTAAAAACGCAGATTTCGCCAGAGTTAATATAAAAATTGCGGATTTCGTTGATTGGGAGCAAAATTGCATATTTTGTCAATTAGGAGTGGAAAAAGGGCACATTTCGTCGATTGGACACCAAAAAATCGCGAGTTTTATTGATTGGATTCCAAAAAATTGCAAATTTTGTTGGTTGAAGAGGGGAATATATTGCGAATTTTTTTTTTATCACACGCGGAAAAATCGCTAATTAAGTCAATTACACTCAAATAAATTCGCGAATTTTGTCGAAAAGTTATGGAAAAATTACGAAATTTGCCGATCATCCGAAGAAATCGCGAATTTCGTCGATTGGCTTTGTAAAAATCTCGAATTTCGCCAATAAGGCATGGAAAAATGGGGAATTTAGCCGATCAGGTATGGCAAAAATGCGAACTTCGTCGATCAACTACATAAAAATCGCGAATTTCGTTGATTAAACACGGAAAAAATCTGATTTTTATTGATTATGCGTGAAAAAAATTGTAAATTTCGTCGATCGGCTTAATAAAAATCGCGAATATCGTCGATAGGCGTCGTAAAAATAGCAAATTTTGTTGAAAAGATGCGGAAAGATGGTGAATTTCCTCGATCGGTTTCATAAAAATTTCGAATTTTGTAGATCATGAGCGGTAAAATCATTTTTTTTCTATCGACTTCGTAAAAATCGCGAATTTTGTCGATCATTTTCGAAAAAAACTACGAATTTCGACAATCAGGCTCGGAAAAAAGCGAATTACGGTCAATCGGCTTCATAAAAATCGCAAATTTCGTCGATCGACTTAGTAAAAATCGCGAATTTTATATATCAGGCGCGGAAAAAAGAAAAAATTTCATCGATCAGGCGCTTAAAAAACTCGAATTGTTCCGATCATCTGAGGAAAAATCGCGAATTTCGTTGATTGGCTTCGTAAAAATTGCGAATTTCGCTGATCGACTTCGTAAAAATAGCGAAATTTGTTGATCAATCGCGGAAAGAGTGTTAATTTTCTCGATCGATTTCATAAAAATAGCGGATTTGGTCGATCAGGCTCCGAAAAATCACAAATTTTGTTGATAAAGCGCGGAAAAATCACGAGTTTTGTCGAACATTTGAAGAAAAATCGCAAAATTTTCTGATCATGCGAAGAAAATTGCAAAAATCATCGATCGGCTTCGTGAAAATCACGAATTTTATCGATCGGTTACGTAAAAATCGAGAATTTTATCAACCGACTTCGTAAAAGTCCCGAATTTCGTTAATCATGCAAAGAACATAGGCAATTTCATAGATCAACTTTGTAAAAATTTCGAATTTCATCGATCGGCTTCATAAAAATGGCAAATTTTATTGGTCAAGTTAAAAAAAATCGAGACTTTCATTTGCCTGACGTGGTACAAAATAGAGAATTTTGTCGATCATGTGAGGGAAAATCGTGTACTTTCACTACCGGCTTCGTAAAAATTGCTAATTTTGTCGATTGGTTTCGTAAAAAAGGCAAATTGTGTTGATCAAGAATGGAGGAATTATAGATTTCATTAATTGGCATAGAAAATCGGGAATTTCGTTGATCAGGCGCGGAAAAATCTTATTGATCAGCTCCTTCTCTCTCCTTCATTCATAAAGTTCACATTTTTTTCAGCACCAGTCATTTATGCTTGTTTTTTAACAGTTTTAATAAAATAAAACATACTCTCCTAAATAAATTCAAGGTATATTTTTATATCTTGAAAATAATCCTTCCTATATCTGTTATGTACAAAAGCATAAAAACTGCTGATATATCCTTACCAACTGAATTGAATATTTTGACTGGCTAAGAGAACTTAAAGGGATAACCCCCTTTGACTCCCCTCTGAAACCACACTCAACTTTTATACGACTATAGGCCACTATAGGCCACGACTATAGGCGATCACCTCTTCTAAATCGAATTTTCTCCGTTTTATTGATGTGGCCGTCGACCACTCAGACATTTTTGTAAATGGCCCTTGTCTTGAAAAGGTTGTGCACCCCTATTCTAAATAATATAAAGATGGATATCTATATTTTTAATAGGTTATCTTTTTTATTGAATTTTTTTCTAATTATCTATAACACAATTATATTATACATTCCATTGCATTTGTAGCACTTTTCTTTCCGAACATTCACTTTTAAAACAAACATAGCATTTCATATCAACAAAAGTTATTGTAATATTCTTAATTGTGTATTCTAAATTCCTCCATTATCAGATTATTGAAAGTATAACATTAAAACGGCTTTATCTTAGATTTTCTCAGCATTCTTTAATTTTTAGATCCATTTCTAATTCTATTTTCCTATTGGCTGTTACCCGAATTTTCCTGTTTTCCTTTTGGTCAAAAAATCTTGCATTTGAATCCGCTTCTCATCTCTGTATTCGAGCAAATTTAGTTCTTTTTTTTTTTTTTTTTTGCACTGAAAGTGGTACGCTTAATTGTACCGAAACTAGTTCTGGAGCTATTAACGTTGTTTTTCTATTAATATTAATAATCACTTTTCATTAGTTCTTCACGTGAATATGTCTTAGGTAATGTATTGAGTTTCCATTCATACTTGGTAGATAAAGCATGATTCTCAAAAATATTTTAAATTTTGACAGCATTGTGTTTAGAATAATTTTCAACAATGGATTATAATTGCATTTCAGTTATTTTTTTTTTTATAATTTCTCATAATTAATTCATTCTCTTCTTTGTCTGTGTTCGTACATTAATCCAATGAAATGATCCAAAGTTACATTTTTATAAAGATTTGAATTTAAGGGATGTACAACTTAATTTAAAGATAATCCATTTAAGTTTCAGTATGAATTCAGAATGGCGACTTATAAATTTTGCATGCCGCTTACGTCTTGTTAAGAACTGACCCGAAGTACTCATTGATATTTATGTAATAGTCGAAAAGCAAGAAATACTCCAGAAATAATTTCAACGAAATGTTAGGCAAGATCTAATTATAATTTTTGTTATTTTAATTCCTTCTAATCACAGCGTCCTGTATACGAGATTATTTTCTTAATAACACAAATTCTATATAGTAATTTTCAACCTATTTCATTATAGAAATTCTGCGAATTAAATAAAATAAACTTGTGATACTTAAACCATTAACAGCCAAAATCATAACTTAGGGTTCTTCCACTTTCTTGCTAAAAACATTTCTCACTAAAAATTTTGAAAGAAAACTTTAATTTTTTTAACGAACAACGTCTCTGTTATTTAAACATGCAAATTTTTTTAGCTAAATAATACTAGTAATAAGATCATAAATCTCAGCATGCGTATTTATTTTTACTTATGCGTCGACGCAACACCAGGGAGTAATTGGTTAAAAGAAGGACTTTACTCGCCTTGTGAAAACGCATGTATGAGAACTGGTTCGAAAAGATTAATGTGCAAACGCATGTATGAGAGTTGGTCTTAAAAGATTAATGTGCAAACGCATGTATGAGAGCTAGTCCGAAATGATTTATCTGAAATAACATCAATTCCAGCTTTAATAATTCAGTTAATTGTTTTAGCGTAGAAACCTATCAGAAACTCTAAAAAGTGAAAATTGAATTTTTTTTTAATGACAGAAGAAATAAGGCAATTTTTACTATTCGGAAATTTTAGTAAATTTCTGAATAAAAATCCATTTAATGAACAAAACTAATCAATTCGAAACACATAAAAAGTCTATGTCCTGATGCATGAACTTGGAAAGATCTTGTGCTACACTTCCGCACCATGAAAAATATTCACTGCAATATTTTTTGCGAATGCAATTTTGAGGATATGTAGATCCTTCACTTATTTAACCCTTTAAGGGGCAAAGCACTTATATTATTAAAATGCTAAAATGTTTAAATGACATCAGAATTTAAAAGCAAATTTATTTCGAAATAGATAAAAGCTTTTCTTCACGTATTTGATAAAAATAAAATTTTTATTTCAAAATTCTGGTGTCAATGTGGCATTTTGCGATTAAAATTAAGTGAGATATATGATATCCCGCCAGCTAATTCACAAACACTCAACGTCCCAGCGCGCTTCACGCCAACCTCTATGGCCAAGCGCTTTCGGGAGAAAATGAAAATGTGCGTGCAAGTCTGAAGTTCTAAAGTAAGTCTGGGGGGAAAAAAAAGACAAACCAAGCTTGTAAATATTTTTGAATTACGTTGATCTATGTTGATTAACTATGCGGCTTATTGTTTCAACTATTATACCTTCATAACGCTAAAAACATGCATTTTAAATTTTCCAGCGTCATCCTAGCTTTTTAACGGTAATCCTATTGTAACAGCATCAGTATTCAACTAGTGTAATTAATAGCACAACTTGTGTAGACTGAATTAATCTGCTACAGAAAAAAAAAGATATCTTTGAATTCTGTAAGCGTATCTAAAATATTCATATAAAGTGGATATAAATATTTGCAATGCAAATTTCAAACTACGATACTATCAGTATTCAGGTATGCACGTCGAAGTTCAATTTTTCGCCAAAGCCCTGGCTAGAGGAGTTGGCGTCAAGCGCGCTGGGACGTTGAGTGCTTGCGAATTTGCATCCCGCCACCCTTCAAGGGATTAAATGATTTTAAATTCGTCAGTCGATGAACTTGGGTTATTGATAATTAAATTGATATTTTAACAGAACTTAGTCATTTTCGATCCATATTTACGAATCTAAACACAATTAGACCCCTAAAGTATTAATTTCAGAAATAAAGGCTATTTCTGCCTAATCTCTTCCTACTGCTAAAATTTCACTTTATTAAATATTTTTATAATATAAAAATGTACTTTCTTTTGTATCTTTCAGGGTTTTCACTCACTGTATCGGGCTTAAGTGTGGTATTTTTATGGCTAGCTGAAGAAAAGTATACAATTGTTGCGTTTGAGTCGGTGTTTGCATTTTTCTCCACGTTTGGTTGGAATGCTCTTGACGTCATATCTACCGAAGCTTATCCAGCATGTATAAGGTATAAATGCTTTTAAAATTATAATTTTAATTTTGCTAATTAATAAGTTGTTTTTATTCTCAAAAAAGTAGAGAGAATTGATTTATCAATTTATTTTGACGTTGCATTTTGTTTAATCATTTTATAGAGTTCGTATGTAGATATACTAGAGTGAAAAGATGCTTTCAGACAAGTTAACCTGAATTTTAGAAGATTTCTTCAACTATTCGGAAATTTTAGTAAATTTCTGAATAAAAATCCATTTAATGAACAAAGCTAATCAATTGTAAACATAATTGTTTTCAAAAATTTAACGAAAGTTCTGTATTTCCCTTTATCTCTTTCATTTTACAATCTCAATAATTTCAAAATTTATATTGCTTTTTATTTCGGAATAAAAATGTACAAATATTATCGTTGCATTGCAAATATTTCCAATCAATCGCCAACATTTTTCAAATTTAGGTGTTGCATTTGGAATATTTGAAATCAGACATCAATATTCTACGAATATCGATGTTTACTGGGAATATTTCTAATCAAATGCCAATATTGCACAAATATTAACGTTACACTGAATATATTTCCAATCAAATACAAATATTGCGCAAATGTCAACGTTACACTGGAAATATTTCTAATCAAATGCAAATATTGTACAAATATCAACGTTACATTGAAAATATTTCCAATAAAATGCCAATATTGTATTAATAAAAGCATTAGATAAGAAATATTTCCAATGAAACGCCAATATTAACAAATAAAAAAATTATGTCTGTGATTATGCATTCTTACAATATTAATAATAGTAATCAATATTAAAACAATATTTAAAACGTTGAAAGATAGATTATGAAAGTAATTTCATTTTCACTTTAATTATACATATGGAAAATTTAATTATTCTACAAAAAATTTGAAAAGATTTAATGAAAAGCTTTTATATGCTTTCAGATTTAATCATGCCTTAATTTTTTTTTATTTATCAATGGCTGATTCATCTAAAGTTATCTGGGTCGGTAATACAGGGCTTGTATGCATAAAGGATTCAGAGGATTTTATATGTTTTAGTACCAGAAATTTCATAAAGTACTTTTCAATATACCTAAAGATAGAATTGTTTTCCATTTCATACGGCAAGTATTACTTTACAAAAATTCTCATAAAAGATCCTTCAAGCTTACGAACCATGAGTTGGTACGCTAAATGTTTTTTTTTTTTTTTTTTTTTTTTTTTTTAGATCAATATTTTACAAAAATGTCTGAATTTTGTAATTTAAAAATTGCATTTCATTATACCCTAAAACGTAATTTCATCAGAAACTCCATTTTTCAATTTTTCCAATGCTATGCCTCAGTAAGTTAAGTAGTCAAGTCATAGTGTGTATCATTTGATTACAATAATTATAGCATAATTGCAATAAATATAGCATGTTTTTTTAAATAATTGTACAGAAGGTAAAAAAAAAACAATGTTCATAACCTCGTGGCAAATTAAGAAAATTGTGAACTTTCAAAATATACGAAATGAAAAAAAAAATAAGTATTTTAATTTAAATTTCATTTGACGAATTACCATGATTAGCCTTTAATCAGCCCTGTGTGATTTAAATTCAATCATTTTTTTATATCATTTATAATCCCATCTGGTGACCAATGGTTAAAATGCTATAAACTAACTAATTTACCTCAAATCACTTTCATATTACTGAAACACACAGGTTTTTCTTTCATGCAAATAGGCATCCGTATACTAAAAAAAAAAAGAAAAAAAAATCTGTAAAGTTACTAAACTTTAGGAAACTGGGATTCCTAGAACTTGTTGTGTAACGTTAACAGCAACAATTCATGTAACAGAATCGGTTACAATCAATTTTTTTCTTGGAATGTAAGGGAGGGGAGGGAAAGGACATATTAACTTGCAACGAAAGAGATAAAAAAGCTGCATTTCACTGAATACATATTCTCTCGTATTCATAAGAATACATTTTAAAGTAAAGATATAGTTTAAACTATTCATTTCTTAAATATGTTGATTTTTTTTTTTTTTTTTTTTTTTTTTTTTTTTTTACATGACACTAAATATGGAATGGTTTAATCGGTAATTTTCTTTTTCATTTTATTTAGTTCGTAAATCTGAAATATTTTTGCATAGATTTGTCAAAATGGCGTCTTAAGTTTTCCCCTTACACTGAAGTTTGAAGCCAAATCTTCAAAGAATGAAATTCATTTGAGAAAGGACTTCATGACAATTTGAATTTTTTTTTAATCAAATTTACACTAGATAGTAAATGCAATCGATTACTTAAAATTTAGTATTTAATAAAATTAATATTATGGATATCTTTTAAATGTTCAATAAAAATAAGTTTATTTCCCCTTTGTGATCAAGCATCTAGTTTTGCACCAGCTGATGTGTAATAATTTCTTATAATAGAAAGAAAATATAGTATTGTTAATTTATTCATATTAACAGTGTGTTATTATTATTAATAATTATTAACACTATTTTTCTTCATAATCTCGTTTTAGTGATATCATATATACTAAAACAATAGGCTACTTCTTTAAGATCAACAAATTCATGCATTTGCGCATACGTGAAGTTAAGGGGCCGCTTCACTCAAATGAAAAGACCCGTTCGCTAATTCTAATCCTATGGAAGAAATTCATAAAGATATCTCGGTTGCATTTTAATATTTTTAAATGATTCTTTTTGCATTGGATAATTGAGATTGAGCTGAATGCAGGCCGTTTTTACTTTTTTGATTTTGTTTACAGATATTTTTTACGAGAACGCTTTCATTTTTAGAACCGGTTTGGAAAGCAAAATCATCCTCATAAAAAATATCTGTTAACAAAATCGAAAAAGTAAAAAACGACCTGCATTCAGTTCAAGCTCAGCTATCCAATGCAAAAAGAATCATTTAAAAATATTAAAATGCAACCGAGATATCTTTATAAATTGCTTCCATAGGATTAGCATTAGTGAACGGGTCGTTTCATTTGAGTGAAGCGACCCCTTAAACTTATTAGCCCTTCCAGTTGGAGGAAAGACGAAGGAAGTCTGGTTAGCTCAGTGGTTTAAGGCACGAATGTATGGCTCTGAGATTTTGTAGAGTACTAGGGTTCGATCCCAACGCTCGGCAAAATATATTTTTTTGAATAATGATACATTTTACTACGAGAGAAAGTTATATGTTTTTTATTATTTTGTTATTATTATTATTTTGATGCTTTATAATTAAATAAAATTTAACGCTCAACAATTTTTTTAAGTAACAATTTTATTTTAAAAATATTTCAAGTAATTAAAACATAGTAATTATTATATATAAACAGCCAATTTCCAGTTCAGGGCTTTAGTGATACATTTGTAAGAATAAAATTATTGAAAATCTTTAAAATTGCATTCTTAAAACAACAACAACAACAATAAATACAACACATACAAATAAAAATTGTAAAAATGTTGTAAAATTTAATTAAATATCAAGCAATGTTTAAAAAAAAAGTATTCTAATTTTCTAAAAAAATGTAAATATTTAAATATTATTTTGTCGGTAGGTAGTAGCAGCAATTTTCCACTTTCCTGTCATGTGCGTGGAAGCTTCCAAAAAGTAATCCATTTGTAAACTGTAATGTACGTGAATTAAATAAATAAATAAATGTTATACATCATTTAGACCATATATTAAATGATTTTTAACTAAATCTCCGAGTGCCGTTTTGAAGTAATGTCTGAATCTTTAAAATTGTGAAGTATGCTAACATATTTTAGAAATAGTTTAACAATTTTAACTTAAAATATTTAAGCTAAAGTATTTTTTATTTAATTATCTTTTAAATATATATTAAACTAATCTAATTTTTGTTATATTTTGTATGAGCATTACAAGGAAGATATATGTTTGTGTGCATATAAGGAAAAGCATTAATAATTTTCCGGGGGAAAAATTAAAATAAAGAAGAGAAAACATAGGGAAAGAAAAATAGTCATGTAAGACTTAAAATTGAACTACGTTGGTTAATATGTTGGTACTTATGGTTTAATAATTAAATAATGTATGAAACATTATGAAAAATTCAAATAATTCAAATATATTATAAATAATTACTTGGTAGCATGACATTTTAAGTTTCGGGATTTCAAAAAGGACTGATAAAAATAAAATTAATAAAAACTTTTCAATATGATTTAAAAAATTTGAAAATACTAAACATTGTTATTTTTTCAAAACACTGAGAAAATTCATCAAAATAAATATCAGTTCAATTAATTTTAGTTATCCTTCTTCTAAAAAGCAAGCGCTGTTAAAATTCTTAAAATTCTGCTTAAAATTCTTTCAGATGATTACTTGAGTAGGTTAAACTGACAGAACTATGAAACGCATTGAATCTATGTTGGAATCACATAGATAACATTCAAATAAATCAAGTTTTCAAAACTTCATTTGCAGGTAACTAATTAAGAAAACCAAACATTATTCTAATTAATCTTTTAACATGTTTATCGTGAAATCTTGACGGGTACCATCTAGTTTATTTTTAAAAAAGATTTCCTAAAACATTCACTTTTTAAATATGTAACAATTACTTGCTTACTACACTTGCTTAACACGTATTGCTGCACAATTTATAACATTCACTCCCCCCCCCTCTTAAATTTCGAACTAACTTCCATAACTATGGAAATGAAGTAACAAATTCTTAATATTTTAATGTACAGAGTGATTATAAATGAATATTCGAATTTTGCAGGTCTATTAGAAAAAAAAAAATTACAACCTTATTGTTCATCAGAAAGCAAAAGTAATAGTTGAAAGTTTAAATTCAGCACAATTATCAGTTTTTAATGAGAACCTCTCTAAAAAAAAGAACAATATCGAAGCGATACGATAACTTGTCTTACACTTTTCTCAAAATAATCTTTTTTGCGGGGCCTCATCAAAAGCCAAATTTTCTTCAACCGCTACCAACTAATGTCTAAAAATTACCTGCAACCATACAAAAAGTCACCCAGGACATTCTGAAAAAAAAAAGAGCATAATGAGTTATTGTATCACCTAATAATAATACGGATAATGAGTTATTGTATCATCTCGAAATCGTTAGTTTAACTCGAGAATCTCACATTGAACACTTATAACTATGTTGAATTAAAACTTTCAACTCTTATTTTTAATTTTCAATTAGGAACGAAGTTGTACCTTTTTTTTCTAAATAACCCTGTAATCCATTTATAATCACCCTGTATATTTGGTACAAATTGGCGTACATTTTAATCGCCGTGTATTCAAAATCAACGTAAGGACATTTGTAATCTTGTATACATCTTCAGAATTTCGATCTTCTCCGACCAATTTAAGATTTTAAGAATTCCTATTAAATATATTTTTTAAAAAAACACTGATTCTTTTACTTTCAGGACTACAAGTTTCGGAATGTTTGTAGCTGTGAGCCGTTTAGCTGCAATCTTAAGCAACATCAGTGTTATCAGTGCAGTTGAAGTTATCAAAATTGTTCCAATCATAATATCCAGTGCTGCGCTGCTGACAGGTGCTGTTTGTGTTTTCCGGCTTCCAGAGACAAAGGATTTCTTGGTGTAGAAGTTTGCTAATCATTCATTAATGCCTTAAAAACTTCAACTAAAATGTTGATACGTATCTGGTAAATAAGTTTAGAATTGTCTGTTGCTTCGAGAACTAAAAATTGGTTTTAAATTTATTCGAAGCGATTCCAACAAAACCAGCATGTCCAAAGTTTAAAATTTTCAATTACATGTGAAAACGTCCTGCACTAGTATTGTTTTAATGAGAAGAAAAAAAATATTTTCTTAACCTGGGAGGACAGGCGCAGGGTCTAAAAGACCCGGAGTGCGTATGATTTTTACAACTGCAACCACTAATTTTTTAAAGAAATCTTCAACTTATTTTATCGCAAAATTTGTAAGAATTTTCTCAGTCTAAATAAAGCGACTGTTTTAATTTGATTTTATTGGTGACAAAGTTAAAACCATTCATACCCTGGATAAGCGCGCGTTCTCCCGGGTTAAAGCGAGGGCATGAATTGTATTTTTAATTAACGGTTTCATATAATCATGAGTTGAGTCTTAGAGATTACTTAACACCCAAACATCGATAATGCAATCGAGCTTGACTGAAAAAAAAAATGGACGATTTTATGGAACTAGTACTATAAATTGTTATTAAAAATATATGAACTATTTATATTAACTGTTTTCTGTGTTGGATGATAGCAGCACTATATAATATCACATTTTAAAATACACTGTATGAATAATATTCTTTTGGGGATATACTGTAGCTATGAAAATTGGAGCTATAAAGAATTTAATTTAAAAATGAAATCATTCATAAATATTCGTCCAAATAACAACGATGACTCGAGTTTTATTTTTGTTTAGCAATTTCTTCACAAATGCTGTTTTTGTTGGTAACCCTTCAATACGTATATTCAGTAAAATCTCTTTCAAATTATGTGATATGGATGATTAAAATAAATAATATTTATTTTTAATCTCGACGTGAATCTCACAATCAAGTTTCAAAATGCATCCAAGTGAAGACAATCAAATTCTTTTCTTTGAGTAAGAATTTGCTTAAAACTCTGATATTTGACATGCGATATGACTATGGCAGATGTAAATGGTGGGTCGCATTTTTTTATGGAATTAAAAAAAAGTGTATGGAACTTTGATGATAGTTATTTGTGTTTATTCGATAATAATTCCAGATACCCCCATGTGGAAATCTAAAATATTTGAATAACTAAAACTTATGATAAAAATTTAGGCGTAAGGAATTAGTATGAAAAATATATGATAAAAAAAAATTAAGCAATGCCAAATGGATCAAAATGTCATTCGTTCCTTAAAAAAAGAAGTCAAATAATTAATTTGCATAACGTCCTAATGGTAATTAAAACTTTTCAATGCTTGCATGTTAAAAGAATATATCTCAGATCATTAATGGTTTACCAGATTTTAGAATTTAAAAAAAATCAAAAGTTGAAATTGCCAACTTAAAAAAATTACATTTGCAAAATTCTATTATACTGTTAAAGATTCTGGTGTGAAATAGTATAAAAATGTGAAAAATAACAGTAAAAGTTTTCGCTTACTTGCTAGTTGCTAGTTTACTTATTACTTTTAAAATAATTGGATTTTGTATAAAATAACAGGCTTAATTGGAAATTCTTTGCATGAATGACAATAAAAATAATGACAGATCTATAATGAATAATCCTTATTAAAAATGTGTTAAATCGTTAAAATTTTGTGTTTTCAAAGTTCCATTCATCATAATTTAATGCATCCGAACAAATGAACATAATAATAATGTACTCATATATGTTACTTATTTTAGCACAACTCTTTGACCCACCATAATGTGATGTTTGAAGTCTAAGAAATTCAATGTTTGTTTTGTCTGTATAATTTACGATTACCATTATTGTTACATTAATTTGTGTTTTGTATATTTTTAATTTCACTGTTATTATTTTTCCAAAAGTATATTGTCCGTTAATATGTATACTAAACATTGTTGACAAAATAATCATAGCACAAGTGTGGCAAAATCTAGTTAAAGAGGTAGTGCTTGGAACATGGTATAAGTCTTATGAACTGCGATATTGCTTACAATAAACATGTTCATCATTTGCATAAAATTACCGGCTACAAACTGGCAACAAACATTTATTTAATAGGGGAATTCCCAAATTTATTTTCGTATATTTTTGAACTAACATTAACTGATGTTTAGCAATTGGTGTTAGATTAGTTTATTTTTATGATATATCGCTGCTTAGCTTTTATAAAGGCGCAACTCAAAAAAATGCAATTTTTTTCAATTTTATTGTAGCTGACCAAAATGAATTTCAAGTTGAATTAAAATTTCTGATTTTTTTAATTTTTACCGTTTACCAAGGCTATCGCAGAAAGTATATGTGGTATACCTTCTACGTCTTATTTTAAGGAAACACACTTTCTAGATTTTCTGCGTTTACACTTTGTTTCTTGGGAAAGTTATAGCGTGAACTCTCTAGGGCGTATTTCGGGCTGTAGCTTGTATCCTATGGATTTTGTAAGCACTCTTTTTAATTCAACTCAATTTAAACATATCATAAAAATATCGAAATAAATTTAAATACAAAGTTTAAATATGTGTCATTGCAGAAACCTCATAATTCTCAAAGGGAGCGAGTCCTTCTCCCCTGAACCTCAAAATTTTCACGAAAAATTTTAAATTGTGAAAGTGAACGAGGCTTTATCGTAGATTAGAAACCCATACACTGTAAAACATTTATGTAATGTTACTCCATAAAATTGAAGGCAGCTGCTGCCTTCAGTTTTAGGGAATATTTGTTTTTACCTTACATAATGGTGTAATTTAAACATATATTACTGGTATGACATTACAACGTTCATCGATTATATCGGTTAAAGTGCTCCATAAAATTAGAGGCAGCAATGGAGTAACGTTACACAAATGTTTTTCAGATCAGTTTACAATATTCTTCTTTTTTGTTTTTATTTATTTGTGTTTTATAGAAAATTTTAAAATTATACTGTAAAAACAATAAGAAAATATTTTTTTTATTATTTTAAGAAAAAAAAGAAAAAAAAAAGAAAAAATAAGGAAAGAAAAATTCCAAATCTAGTTTTGCCAGTTCCATATTTCTGAGTCGTCATTTCTGCGTTGTTTTTCGAATATACATAATACAAAAGAAACTTTAAAAAAAAATTAAATAATAAAATATTTAAAATCCAATTGAAATTGATCTTTTTTTTTTTTTTTTTTTTGCTATGATTTAAAAAAATAGAAAATTTAATTCCCTCTATTTTAAAAAATAAATATTGGAAAAAACAGTGAAAAACAGTGTTTCGAGAGTTGAAACTTTTTCCTTTAGAGCGTCTGCGTGTTTCAAAGTCAACGCTTAGTGGAACGATAATTTTACGAATTTTAATATCTGGCAAATTGTGAAAATTTTTAAAGGTTCATACGTTATTATAGATAATAATAGTAATAAATTCCCTTATATGAGCAAATTACTTTATCATTTATTGTACAAAGTCGTACTATATATTAAACAACTTTTTCGAGCAAAATCTCGCTATTTTGCTTGGTGTTTGTCGGTTTTTTCTAAAATATCTTGAAATTCTGTAGTTAGAGTATTTCAAAAAAGAAAAATTCAAGTAGCCTATGGTTTTAATTGATGAATAATATAACATACAATGCATTGCAATATGTCTGCGTATTGCGATGAAGAAAAAACAAACTGAACAACATGGGCTAAACAGCGATATACAATAATCAATACCATTTGTGTCATATCGGAAAGGTTTGCAGATAAATACAATTAACACACCATGGACCAAAGAATTTTACCATTGGAAGGATTGAAGTAAAATAAAATGTTTAATTATCAGAAATTTCTAAATAAAAGTTGATGATAATGGATAATGTAATATATATGTAATATATAAGTCATTTAATGCGCAACATCATGTTTTATTATTCCGTTCCGAGTTATGTTTCATGTGTACATAAAGTTATGTTCACTTACTCATATCATGACATGCAGTTAATAATAGATATAACTAGTGTATAAATATGCTTATGTTTAAAACACACGTGTTCTTTAACTTACTAAATTAAAAATAAAACTAGTATTGAAGAGCACTAATGTAAAATAAAAATATAATCAATCAATACACATCCAACTAAAACTTTATGTTGTTAATTTTAAATGTTTTAAGCGCATTTTGTGAATTTTCGAAAAATCTAAATTCAAATATCTTAATTATATAAATTTAATATTTCTTTTGTATGAGTGTTTTGCTAAGTTCTCAGCTTTTATATTTCATACAAAAATTTGCTTTACAAGATTATCGAGCACAATATTGTTTGAACATATACAACACATAACACAGTCTAACACAGGACACATAAATAATACTCAATATTAAAAGCGTTCATTCATTATTTCTTTCCATTTTATACGCACAGCACTAATTAATATTAGAATGGTAGATGAGATAAACTTTTGTATTTGAATAACGTGCAAATATATTGTCATTAGTATAGACATTAGCCATATATGTGTGTGTGTACTAAAGGCATTAGTTGAAATACGTCCGAATCATCCATATTATGTGAACGTAATAAAAATGTTTGTGTATATACATTTGCTTTGTAGCGTTATTATTTTTTATTAGAAAAAGTTTGAATTGCTTAAAAAAAGGAAATATGTTAAGTGATATACATTTATGCATTTCATGCTTGAAATATAATTGCAAATGTTATATTTAATATTTCGAGTGCTAATCCCCTGCACAAGGTGCATACAATTGTGGCTAAAAATTTTTTTCGCACAAAAAAATTGCATGTGTAATAGAAGACTTACTTTCTTTACTCTCCTGTTAAAAATTATTTTATAAAACTGAGCTTGTATGTGTGCATGATATTAAAGTACACTGTAAAAAAAAAAAAAAAAAAAAAAAAAAAAAAAAAAAAAACGGACGATTTGACGGAAATACTACTGGTAATCTGGAGGCCAGTATAAGTTACTGTTTTTTAACGGAAAAATTCCCGCAAATTCCAGGAAAATATGGAAAATTTTCTGGAATTTACGGAAATTTTTCCGTTAAAAAACAGTAACTTATACTGGCGTCCAGATTACTAGTATTATTTCCGCCAAATCGCCCGTTTTTTTTACAGTGTATCTGTATTAGTCCAAGAGACAACTGCACAAAACCCTAAGTCATCGAGCACAAGAAAAAATTCTTTATATTATAGAGGAGTAGTCATACGGGAATCTAATAACCCATGTCTGCCGGAAGTGAAGTGATGTATAAACCAAAAATTAATACCACTAGTGGCTCACTCGTAGGTCTATGATTGTGTTTGCCGTACAATCGAAAATATGAAAACACGCAAAACTGGGTGCAGGAAAACATAATGCTAAGTCTACGAGTCAACCACTAGTAGTATTCATTTTTGGCTTATTCACAACTTTGCTTCGGGCACACATGGATCATTAGTTTCCCCTAGGACTACTCTTTCATAATATAAAGATTTTTTCTTATGCTCGATGACTTAGGTTTTGTGCGGTCGGCTCTTGGACTATGTGCCTTTAGAACGTCAATTTCAATCAAAATTTTAATTCATAAAGTTTTTAGATGCTGTTTTACGAAGAAAAAAGGTAGGGGGAATTTGGTTGAAAGTTTTTTCTTTCATTTTTCTCAAAAGTTATTTTTGTGTAATATTTGGTGAAAAAAAAGTCATAACTTAATAAATATTAGTTATGACATCAAATTATGTTATGACATAAATTTAGTTATGACATAAAATTTAATTATCTATAAAATTTTAAATTATGTTTTAAATATATATTCAAAGAAAGTGAGCTATTCTAAGGCCGATTCATCGAAAAATGTATAAGTTACACAGTTTTAATTTAAAAATTATTAAAGTTTATAAAAGATTTTCAGCATTAGATTTTTTTACTTATAACTTTTGAAATATTCATGTTATTGTCATAAAAATAATTTAGCATCTGTATACCATAATTATATTTATTATGGAAATCACTATATTGGTTTATATTTAAAAACTTTAAATTCATATACTTTTCAGACAATAGGAATTTTTCAGTGAATATTTTACTGTTAAAATTTTTAAATTACTTATGATTATGATTATGTTACATTTCCTCACAGTTTAAATTATAATTAAAAATTTTTAAATTTACAAAAAAAGAATTAAGTGGTAGGCATACACATATCTTAAATTTAAAAATAATTAAATACTAATGTAAGAATTGAATTTATAAAAAATTATTAATAATAATTTTAAAAGATATAAAGTTTTGACTCTTTAATTTTTGCTTTTTGTTGCTCTGATCAATTAATATTTCTTTATTAGGAATTATGTTAAAAGAAAACCAATGCTACTAATTTATTTGCTTTGCATCCTTATTTTTATTTATAATTATTATTTGTACTATAAAAAATTGCAAAGAGCTTGCATAAGATATGCATCGCATTTTACTAATACTTCTGTAATATAATTAAGAAATTGTCAGCAGCTTGTAATGGTATTACAACAAAAGTGTTATTTTAAAACGTTTTATAAAGCTACCAATTTGTCCTTAATAATGCTTAATTAATAGCTCTAAATTTCTGAAAAGAGTTTACTTTGTGATTTTAACAATTCAAAAGAAGCGATGTTACCGTGCCATCTGGCACATAAAAAGTTAAAGTTATATGAACATTGTGTTATGAGGTAGTTAATGCTTGTTCTCTTTAGCTTAACTTGCTTTATGTATTAGTTTAAACTTTTTCAATGATCCATCTTATCTGATATCAAATACATAAGTTCATTTATAGAAAGTGAAATGTGTTATATTAAAAAGTAATTATTTCTTATTAATTTATATTTCCTTCGTTATATTTAGTTTTTAATATATTTAAACAACTTTCTGTATTCATTTCTGAAGAATTTTGTGTTTGATATATTTTTAACATTTTACGCAAGGAAAAAGAGTACGGGAACTACTTTACAAATAGTAATTATTGAGAGTACTCATATAAGAGAGCCATGCTGGTGATTTTTAGTTTCTTTACTGCATTACTTTTCTTTACTTCTGAAAATCACAGATGGCGCTGATTGGAAATAAACTGTAAGAATGCACAAAATAAACTTTGAATTTCTAACAAACTAATTTTTTAAGCATTTCAACAGCTAAAGAGATAAGAATTAACACTTAGTTAACTTTGGTTCATAAACTTCTTTTTGGTCATAATCATCAAGGATTCAATTTTACGTGTCAATTTAAAAATCCTGAGGCAGTACACCGACATCTGGCTGTGATATTTTGAATTAAAGTAAAGAAGCGTAGTAAAGAAATTCCGAATTTCATGCATCGATCTCTTGGAAGCATAACTTCATTAGCTTTCATCTTTTATTTGCTGTTAAAATTTCAAAACATCATTTGGTACATTTTGTACATTCCTAGTAGCAAAATAATATTCCAAATCCGTTTTTATGGCTATACCGTGACCTTTATGTAAAGCATATTCCTTGAATGAATATTGAACAATATGTCCATGAAATATGGTCCAAATATCCCATTTTCTCTATATAACGCAAATAGTGGCAAAAAATATTCCGTTTGATATTTAGAACATTTCTCTAATAATTGCAAAATGTCCAATTTCAAGGTAATATTTAACAAATATTTGCATTTCATTGCTTATAAGACCTTTTTTACTTTGACCCAAACATGAAGTACTTTAAGTCAGACCTGGGCTTACTGAGCTAGCTCCATTACATGTTAAAATATTTAGTGCCACTTGAATATCAAACCCACACGCTAACACTAAAATGCCGGCTGTCTTAGGCAGATTTTTTTCAATACTTGTACTGTCACTGGAGCTTTAATATGAGTAAATTTAGAGTTTTTCTAATCTTATTTTTAAAGATTAATTAAAAATAAAACATTTAAGAAAATACCGATGTCCAATTTCTAGGACATACAAACCCTTAAAAACAGAAAAAAAAGAGAAAAAAACCTAGGACAGCCGCCATTTTGCTATCGGCGCGTAAGGTTCTATCCATGTAGTGGTGGAGTATCGATAAATTACATCAATATTCTCCGCACTCTAGACCTAAGGCTGCAATATGAAGAGCTGAAGCACACCCATCTTGTTTCTCCAAACCGCCATGTTGTAACCCGACTTAGGAATAAGTCGGGTATAATAGCTTACTACCACAGCTGCGATTGTCTTATTTAAAAAGTCTTGCCACTATCATTGCTGTCCCCTATTGGGCTTACGCTAACCTGATTTCACCTTAATTTGACATTTTGTGTCCCATTAGGTTTATAAATGGCGGGGATGATTCAGCCTGACTCTAAGTAATTGTAGGTCTGAATAAAGAAACTTTTTTTTAAATTAAAGTTCAATAGAGAAAAAAGATTTAAATAACCTCCAAGTTACATAATTTCGATGAAGCCCAATGTAACAAATAAACTTGCTACTAGGGAGGCCAAAATATTTAACTCTCCAGCGGCAAATAGATTTTCATTTTTTCTTGCATGAAATTGCAAGCAATTTCTATTTACGTTTATTATTTTAAAAAGGAATCACCTGAGATATGAATTGAAGACTTTTGAGGGTCTCATCTGTATAAACATTAAGTAAACTGAACATTACAAAATATCTCCTGATTTCAAAATATAATAAATCGAACTTTTTTATTTTTGATGAACGTTACTCAATATTGAAATACCAGAAATATTATGTTCCACACGATAATACCAAAATTCGCAAATTTGTACTCGAGAATCGAAACGCCATTTCCATGTTGTCTGTGATATGAAGGTTAATAAAAACATCATTCACTATGTTGTGTGAATAATGTAGTTTAAACCGATCCATATTGGTCAGTTGATGAGAACTATTGTGAATTTATGTATGTATTCATGTGAAAATATTTGTTGCATAATAATGAAGCATGAAAAGTTATACCATGGGTGAAACTGGTATACCATGTGTTTTGTGATATTTCGGCCCGTAAAACGCTAATAAATTATTAAAATTATATTTATTACGATAGTTCATTTTTAGTTAAATATTTAGATTGCTTGTTAAGCCTGAACATGTTTTAGGATTATAGAGTAGGACTAGTTTAGGATTATATATAATCCTTTCCTGTTTCAGCAAAACATATTAATTTTACATGAGCTTCGATACTGCTTGATGTTAAAACAAATATGTAATTGCATTCTGTTTACATCATCAGAATATATAAGTTTATGTAAGGACGCAAGCAGATTTAGAAATTATAAATGCATCTTAGTACGTATAGTAAAGTATGATGATCAAAAGAAATAAATATATAACTGTAATCCTTAATTCAAATTCAAGGCAATGTCTTGTAAAAGTTAAATCTACCCTTGAGCTACTGCATTATGATCTACTGCAATTTTTTCATGTATTTTTTTTTAATTTTCATTTACTACAATGAAAATTAAAGGTTTTACATAAAAAAATTCTCACACGTGAGAAATTTAATAACATAATTTATTTTCAAATCATTGATTTTCAGTTTTCTTGTTGTTTTATGTCACAGAACTCTTGTCAAGTGTGAATTGGAATAATGCAGTGTAAGATCCATTTAAATATTAAAATTAAGGGATGGTAGTGCCTTGGACAGAAAAAAGGGAAAAGGGATTTTTTCTGGTAAAGGGAACACATTATTTACAACGAAATCAGTTTTAGTGAATCTCATACATAGCACTGAGACGAGTGCCAAAGTTAGAACCAATAAAATGTGTCTGCAAAAATCGTACCATTGTATACACGGGTCCTCGAATTTGCAGACCAGAATCTTCTGGGTACCAGTATTTTATTATAGAAAATCCCTCCTTAAATAAGGCGAAATTTTGCGCCACTGAGCTAGATTTTTTTTATATATATAAAAAATACTGGTATATCATCTGGGAAATATTGGTACCCTCATGAACTATACGTATTTATTGATTTTATAGCAGCATAACTTTTTGAAAATTCAATTTTTTAGCCCACTTATTGGACTCTCAACGCAGAAGCTTTTTAGAAAAGTACTTTAAAATCATAGCTGCAAACTTTTACGCATTTTTGCTACTATTAAAATTATACAGATATTTTCCATTTGTTTAATCATAAGATTTCAACGATTAAATAAAATAATATTTACTATAAAATTTTTATGGTAGGAAAAATGTGTAAAAGTTGGGAGCTATCTAAAATGCAAAATATATGATGCTAAAGAATAAAATAGCTAAGAAAGTGTAAAAATTGCTTCGAGATCAACGGATTTCATAAAAAAGAGAAAAACAAATTGCATTTTTAGCAGAGCGAAATTGGCTTTACTTCGTTACTGAAAATTTTTCCCAAACAACCTTGGTCAAATGTCGTAGTCGTCGGCTTTGTGTAATTGTTTAGATTCACAGCACTATATTTGGCGAGTTAACTCCTTTTTTGGCTTGAAATTAACAATTAAAAATTCATTAGTTCTAGTTAAATGTTTAAAGCTATTCGTAATACGATTTTCGCAGGTAAATTTTATAGGTTCTCTAACTTTGGCCTATAGGGGTATAAACTGCAGAAAATCTCAATGCTCGATCCAAGCATTCCCAAGCTCGATCCAAACAAAACTGTTCACCTTGTTAGAGGAATTTTCTAAAAAAGTGGAAGAATGATATGGGGTGTAAATCCATAAATTTCTATACTTCCATGTATTTGTTTATTTTCTAATAATAATAATAAACATTTTTTTAAAGAAGTTATTTTAGACAAGCTGAAATATTATAAAACCCTCTTAAAATTTACGTTTATTAATTTTTAATAAATGAAATATTATTATTATTTTTTTAATTGCAGAAATCTTGGAACATATTTTCAGAAATTCAGAAAAGGCAAATTTTTATCACCTTATTATATAAGACATAAAGGGTTAGTTATGTCGAAGTTGCTTTGTATCACATCATTTTTGTGTCATATTTATTTTACAACTTTATTACCATATTATTAAGCTTAAGGCAATTGTACTTATTTTGTGCCATGTTTGTTATTTTCATTCTTTTACATTTTTAAAAAACTGTCTTTTAGTCTTTTAAAAGATGTTCCTTTAATGAATTGTCGTTTTTATGTCACATTTTAATATTTTTTATGATTTTTGCCTGACTTAAAACTCGATGTACTATTAATTCCAATTTACTTATGAACTTATTTTGGTAACAACCGTGAGTGGATACCTACGATGAATTTCAATAAAAGTAACAGTTTATAATAATCATCCTGTTTATAAAATTACCTTGTTAAAATATTATGTTAGCTAAAGTCACGAAACGTAATAAATATAATAGCATAATTAACAGTATTATGCAATAAAGAAGTACTAAATGACTTAAAATATGAAAATTAACTGTTAAATTACTTTTACATTTACCGTATTAACATTTTTTTAAAATGAAATTATAATGTGCTATATATTTATAGTGTATTATTATATGTGTATCTTTAAATACATCGAAATAAAAATGACTTCAACGAACTTATGTTGTTTTAACAAATATGGCATAATACATGGGTCATTCTTTTGAAAAGGTACTTTCTACGGTCACAATGAGATTAATGTTAAGAAATGACCTCATCGCCCCAATAAAAGAAGCCGATGCTGATAACAGTTTGAAGGTTTGCCTGTTTGCAGCTTAAGGGGGTTCCGGGACACATTAAAAAAATATTCATTGAGTTAAAATTTTGATTTATTTTTTTGTGATAGTTAACCAAATTATTTGTAAACAAAATCTCATGACAAGACTTTTCATATTTTTTTCTAAAAAAATTAAATTTCAAAAATTTATTAAAAAAGTGAGGTAATTAAAAACTGTTATAACTCTAAATATTATTTGAAGAATTTATTTTTTTCAATTAAATAAACAAAACATATAAGCTTTGAACTTGATTCAGAATTTTTAAAAATTTATGAATAAATGATGTAATTTAAAAAATCATATTTCCAAAATTAAATATATTTTTCAAACTTTCTGAATAAAAATTAAAGTAAAACAATTAAAAAGATAATTAATCATATCATTTGTAAACAAAAACGTATGGTAAAAATTCTCAATTTTAATTAAAAAGTGGGGTCATTTAAAATCGTTATAACTCAAAATGTTATTGCAAGAATTTGGATTTTTTTACGCTAAAATAAACAAAAAAATCTGCATTTTAATTTCGATTCAGCATTTTAGAAACTATTATTATTATTTTTAATTTACTGAATCAAAAATAAAGTAAAACGATAAAAAAACCTGTTCCAAGTTTAAAGCATTTATCTTTAACGGTTCTTGAGTTATAACAATTTAAATTAGAGGAATTGCGTAAAAACACATCACGGAAAAAAAAACACATTTTCACAAGAAGTCATTTCATGACAACTATTGCTTGAAAGCTAGATTTTGAAAACAAACCAAAACGAAAAAATTAATATTTTCTCCTCTAATTAAGACAGAAACGTGATTTAAACGTAATTTTAAGAACACACAAAAAAAGAGAGAGAGAGAAATTTTTAATGAATAACTTTTTTTTAGAGAATTTTGAGATTTGTATCCCAGACCCCCCCCCTTAAGATGCCCACGAGTCACTGAAACAGACCCGAATGATAATGTAAAATCTATGGGAGCGTTATTTACAAATACCTCACTCAAATTTTAACATTTTTAGATGATTTTTTTTTTGCATAGGATAGCGGAGGATGATCTACGACTGGGCTAGATTTTACATTTTCGTTTTTTAATTCCGATTCTTCTTAAAAAACACTTTAATTTTCGGAACCGGTTGCAACTAGTTCTGAAATTGAAACTATCATAATATAGGAAATATATAACCAAAATCGAAAATGTAAAAACTAGAGAGGTTGTAGATCGTCTTCAGCTATCCTATGGGAGGGGGGGTGTAAAGATATTAAAATTTGAAGGAGATATTAGAAAATAACGCCCCCATAGACTTAACATTATCATCCGGGTATTTTTGAGTGATTAGTTTGAGCTCTCAAAGGCTGTCGAATCTTCAGCCCAGCATTAACGGTTTACACTCAGAAGCGCCATTTTACGCATGTGGTACGGCGAACGAATCAATAACAAAGCTGTAATTTTGCATGTAATTATTTAAAACTATATGAGCTACTTTTTATTTTTATGAGTTACTCTTTATATTTTAATATATTTACATGACTTTTTTTTGCATAAGATACCTGAGGACGATCTACATTCGGGCTAGTTTTTACTTTTTCGATTTTTGTTTCATTTTTTTTATATTATGGTAGTTTTAATTACAGAATCGGCTCCAACCGGTTCCGAATTTAAACTTTTTTTTTTTTTCAATCTGAAACAGAAATCAAAAAACTAAAACCTTGCCCGTTTGTAGACCGTTTTCAGCTGCTATGCAGCTTCCTATGCAATATATATATATACATATATATATGTATATATATATATATATATATATATCGTTTAGAAATATTAAAATTTGAGCGAGATATTTTAAAATAACGCCGTCTAAAACTTAACATTATTATCTGGATCTTTTTGAGTGACTAGTGTGGGTTCTTAAATCAACGCTCTCGGATTACAATTTATAACCGGGAGATTATTTCATGGATACCCTGTATGTAACAGGCATGGAATTGTTAAAGCACATTTCAACTTATGAAGCACAGTCAGAGGGTTATTACAAGCTTCTTTAAAGTTCAGAGTATGTGTATATATGTTAATTTTCATCTGAATATTTAAATAGTTTGGACATTTTTATTGTATTTTATTTACTGTTTGAAATGATTTGCTTGATATTACTGAACAGCGGTAATTCTTATGTGATCACTCGGTCATTTGCTGTAATATGAATTCATAAACACATTTTAATAAGTATGTAGAACTTTTAGAAAATTATAGAGCATATAACTCTGTCTAATGTATCAATATTTAAAACGTTAATTATTGTTGTATTGATGTTTATATTTTTTAGCCATAACGGAGTATTTTTATTTCAAGATTTGTTTTTTACATGCCTTACGTGCATTTATTGTGTAATAAAAATACGTTTATGAAAACATAGTTTTTGTATTTCATTGTTGTACTCAGTTCATATAAATTTATGTTATTTTTCATTAAATATTTACAGAAAGAAGTTTAGGAACCGGTTTCGAAATTGGAAATGTCCTCATAAAAAAAGTCTACAATCCAATTTAAAAGAGAAAAAATGATAATTGGAGAGGTAAATCTCAGCCATCCAATGAAAAAAAAAATCATTTAATAGTACACAAGTTATAATTAGATATTTTTAAAAATGTGTTAAATAGGATTAACATTAGCGAGAAAGTGTTTTTGAAAGTGGAATTGTCCTCATGAAAAAGTTTCAAATCCAATTTAAAAGAGTAAAAAGGCAGTTGAAGAAATAGATCTCAGCCATTCAATGCAAAATAAAATAAAATAAAATAAAATAAAATAAAGAAAGAAAGAAAAGAAAAGAAATCATTTAAAAATATACAAGTTAAAACTAGATACTTAAAAAAAGTAGTTAAATAGAATTAACATTAGTGAGTGTATGTTTTCGGAAGTGGAATTTTTCTCATAAAAAAAGTTTGAAATCCAATTTTTAAAAAATGACAATTGAAAAGATAGATCTCAGACATCCAATGAAAAAAAACAAAAAGAAAAAAACATTAAATTAAAAATATACATGTCAAAGCTAGATATTTTTAAAAATGTCTTAAATAGGATTAACATTAGTGAGTGTTTTCGCGTAAGTGAACTACCCCATTAACCCAATTCACTCTTTCCTGAAGTGAAATTCAACAGTGCTTATCACTTCCACTACCATTAATTTAAAAAAATAATCTTCGTTGTATAATTTTACATTATTTGTAACAAGAACATACCACGATGATTATAGTTATAGCAATAGTGGTAGCAAAAATGGGATTGCTACAATTTCCAAAACAACAATTTTCAAAAAATGGAAAAGGTTAACGATCGTTAACCCTTAAATAATAATAAACGATAAAATATAAAAATATAATACTGTAATAAAAAGGAATAATAAGTCAGTTAAATAATATACTTTGAAGTTTATACATTGTTATCGTACTGAAATAGCCAAAGGACAAAAATGAAGGAAAATGAACATAAAGATTGCGATTTCGATGTATTTTAACCCTTTCGAGTTCGAATATTTTTTTTCAGTTTTTAGAAAAAATTGTTTTTACATTAATAAAATTAACACGAACCATTCACATAGCCTAATGAGTGTTTAAAGAATATGTCATTGTCTTAATGATAATGAATGTTGCTGTTTTGCGTACTATTCAATTCATATCCATATGACAATAGGCTAAGGAAGAACTTTTGAAGATGTTTAGAAAATATTGTATTACAATAAAGTTTAACCTATATTGCGACATTCTAATACTTTTTGAGTTTTATTTCACAGGATTATTATAGGAAAGTAACCTTTATTTTAAATTTAATGAGTGAAATATATGTTTAAAATAAAAGAATCGCAAACGGCGTAAAGAGAATTAATCAAAAGTAATAATTATTATTATTACTAAATGCCTGAACATATATGAAATCATATAGTAAATGCATAGACATATGCATTTACTATATGATTACTATGTACTATGATTACTATTGTATGATTACTATTTACATTACTATATAAAAAGTAGCTAAAATATTTCTTAAAACAAAATAATGTTCCATTTAAAGACATGTGCCATTAATAGTACACCACAGACCCGATGGGTTAAAGGAAAATGAGTGGATAAAAAAAAACTTTTTTCACACAATTATAATAATCGGATCTTTGCATAGCTTTGCCAGAATATAACTAACAGAATAGAAAAAGATAAAGAAATAAAAATTTTAACTCTTAAACATTTAAAGGGACATAGTAACTTTGAAACCATCTCTTCAATTTTAAATAATTCTGTAATATTGTAATATATGGTGTGGTACAATACTTAATATTAAAAATTAAAAATCTTGTAGAATAACCTATTTTAGTAAAATATATTTTTTTTTAACTTAGTTCTTTAAAAAACCCTACAATTTTTTTAAATATGAAGAACTTAACTTCAATTTTTTCCACATTCATTAGAATATACTACATATTGTATCATAATGGGTTGACTCATATTCAAATGTGCTGGCCATATATCAGTTAGCGAAAAAAAAATCAGAAAAAAAACTTTGTTCCGCTTACAACAACGTGAAATTTTCTGACATATGAACTTATTAAGTGTCATTTTCAAATGTAAATTCAAGAAACTTGCAGGCGTAGCTACTGATAGTTATTTATAACAGTACATTCTTTTTTCTTTTTTAGGTAAATTAATTGGATTATGAGCTATAACCGGTTGTAGTCTCAACCAAAAAAATGAAGAACTGTACATAGTGTACTAAAAACTATTTAAATACATAGTGTACTATTTAAAACTGTGTACTATTACATAGTTTTAAAATAAGAGAACTACCAATTTTGAGCATTTATGAATAAAATTGAGTATAGAAACGTGTCAAAAAGTAGACATCGTGAATCTAAAAACAGCCTTTAAAAAAGCCAAAAAGAAGAGGGGAAAAAATCCTGAATATGATTAGTTTTACTCTTATAGTTTAACCATTTATCTACCGCATTACGAATTCATGAAAATTTTACATTCTAAAGCATTTTACGTAAATTGTTTAAACTAAATTAAAAGATTTAAATAAACATATAATAAATTTTTGAAGGCTTTCAAAAGGATTGAAGGATTTAGAAGAATTAAATAAATTTGAATTTACGGGGATTTTGTGAAATATATATAACCCCACTCAAGTCTTTTATTTTAAATTGTTTTCTTAGTGTTTAGTAGAATTATAAAATGTACAAATAGGATGTTCTGACAGTATAAATATCGAAATGTTTCCGAATTAAAAAATCCTCATCCCCCTCCCTCAACTCTAGGAAAGATGAAAAGATACAAATGCAAAAGAAATCATCCTTTCAAAAATATTTTTGTTTTGTATAATCAATAATGCTTTTGGAACAAATTAAAGTACTGTACACTGTTAAAGAGAATTCTGTGAAATCACGGAAAAAGTACTGGCAACAAAGTTGCCGGGCATTTTCCATTTCGTTAATAATTTTTCTGCTTTTTCACAGAAATTCCATTTTTGATTTTTCCGTTTTCAGTTTTTCCATTTTAGAGTTTTCCGTGCGTTTACAGAAATTCCATTTTTGATTTTTCCGTTTTCAGTTTTTCCATTTTCGATTTTTTCGTGTATTCACAGAAATTCCATTTTTGATTTTCCCGTTTTCAGTTTTTCCATTTTCGATTTTTCGGTGCATTCACAGAAATTTCATTTTTGGTTTTTCCATTTTCAGTTTTTTCATTTTCTTTTTTTTCCGTGCCTTTACAGAAGTTCTGAATCTTATTTTTTCGTTTATAATATTGCCATTTTCGATTTTTCCGTGCATTTACAGAAATTTCATTTTCGATTTTTCTGTTTTTAGTTTTCCCATTTTCGATTATTCTGGATTTTCACAGTAGTTCAGTTTCTAATTTTTCTGTTTTTGAATATCTCATATTTACATACACTGTTAAAAATTTGACTCATTTGTTGCAGAGTAACTCCACAGCTTTTATAGAATCTCTTTTATGACCAATGAGAATTCTCAATAACACAATAAAGTAACCGTTTTCTATAAAAGCGGTGGAGGGACGCTGCAGCAAATGGGTCAAATTTTTAACAGTGTAGAAATATTGCTAGAGATGCTCATTTTGGAATACCACTATTTCAAAACAGTAATATTTGTGCTTAATTGCATATTACTATTCGAAAATAGTAATATCTAAAAATAAGCACCTCTAATCACACTGTTTATCTTTTTTACTCAAAATGCAGGTTCTTACAATTAATCATTGATAAATAAATAAAAATAAAGGTAATATTATTGTAACTGTTTATTGACATTGCTTAACTAAACATCATTCTTACAATTCTTTGCTTTCTAAATGAGAATTTATTATAATAGAGCTTTTGCTTCTTAAAAATTGTTGGGGAAAAAATCAAATTTCACTTTTTTAAAAATCAAAATAAAATTTATATAATTTATATATAAGCAGTAAAATTTGTCTGAATTACAGTAATAAGCTTACGATTTTTCTAATCATCATTACAACATAATTTTCTTATTAGCACATCCAAAATAATAAAATCTTTTAAATATTATTGCAGTTGTATTTTTCTTACTCCTCAGTTCACAAATATTGAAATAATTCTATAATATTCAACATATTAACACCCGCCCTCTACAAAATTACCTTAAAATAGCTATTTAGAACTATTCCTTTTTCATATTTGAGGCAAAATCAGTTAATTTGGAAAACTCATTTTTGTTCTTTAGTTTAAAAACTTAACAAGAAGCAAATTTACTGTTAAATTACAAAATTACCAATTCAATTTTTATTTGCAATAATCAAAAATACTAAAAATCTTGAATTAACACAGAAATGTAAAAAAAAAAATAAATTTGCTAAAGAAGAATAAAAGCAGTACTTGCTTTTTTTTTTTTTTTTTTTTTTTTTTTTTTTTTTTTTTTTTTTAACCCATTTTCGGCCAAAGGTTCGTATACGAAACATTTCGATAAATATTTTTTTTTTTAACACTCTGACACATTTTTTTCAAGAATTTTATTTTTCTTCTATTTTTTAAGGCTTTTGAAGACATCCATAAAATATTAGTAATTCAATTGGAGTAAACACTTTCTCTTAAAAAATTTTCAAAATACGCTAGAGTTTTAATTTGAAACGCCTTTGACAAATTCGACTTTTTAAAAATATATTATTATTCCAATTTAAATGAATTATATGTTTTTAAAATAGATTAAAGTTGCAAATTCTGTATATGAAATAAGAATAAAACAAAAGTCATAAAAATATTATTCATATTCATATTATTCATTATAAGAAATAATATTTTATATTATTATATAAAATATTATTTCTTATATAAAATATTATTTTTCATGCACGAATCTTTTTTTGTGTCTTAATGTATGTAATTTAAGCATATTTCAATAAAAATAATGCTACATTTTATAAAATTTCTGTGCTTGGCCTAAAATGGGTTAATATTTGAAACAATTACACTTGCTATTGAATTCTACTTAAGCAAAATATCAACTAATGCATTTTTAATGGAGGATATCACACATTGTCTCCAAGAATAATTAATTAAAAATAAGCATTACTATTATCCATTTATAAGTACTTTGTAGTAAAAAAATTACCTTAAAAAAGATATATTTCACAGTATTCCTTTAATAATTATATTATTAAAAATTAATATTCATCTTGTATTTGCATGCTGGCAAACAACACATTTTACAAAGCAAAAAATAAAATTGTGCCATATAAAAATATCGAATATTGTCTGCATAATTTTTTAAAGCCTATTTTTTTCCCCTCTTTTACTAAACGTTTATGGAAAACTGCTGCCAAAGTCTCATTTTCTCTATCAAGAAGCACTCTATATATTTCATATATTTAATCTTTTCATGTTTACTTTTAAGTTTTTTCATGTATTAAGAAACTTTTTCATAAAAGAAAAAAAAACTGAAATATACTTGTATAAAAAAGCTTTATTATAAAATCAATATACAAATTTACATATTTATTTTAAATATTTTTTGAAAATCATTTATTTCAGTTGCAAGTTTTATAACTTTCTTGGTAATTGATGAGTGTTTTACTTGTTCCTTTTTTGAAACCTTTGTCCCTCTACTTGGGTTTATCTCCATTATGCATCTATAAAAGATAAAACATACCAAATTATACCATAAATAAGCTAAGGAATTTGAACAGAGAAATCACAAAGCAGTCATATGTTAAAGAATACAGATTATGTTTTGAATATGCAGTTGTATAATATATTAAAATAATAGTTGTCATCCCCCACTTTTTTTTAAAGTGGAATTATAGGGCGCATCTCTTCATAAGCAATTTTTATATCTTATATTTACCACCAATCTAAAATTGGCTGTTTTGACACATTCATAACATCACTTTTTTTTTTCTTCTGTAAATGCACAAAATTTGCAGATATATTCATAAAATATTAAAATCAGCAAGTTCTATTTGGATACAAAAAAAAATTAAGTTCCCTTTATTTTATGAAGACAAAAACACTTTTACAAGCTGTTTTTTAAAACATCAATTTCGAAAGTTAAAAGTTTAAGAAAAAGAAAAAAGCTTGACATTTAACGAGCAATGTCAGCAAATTTCATGTTTTTTATTTATTTTATTTTTTTTAAGTATCAAAATATCTGTGTATTTAAATAAAAAATGTACTGTGTTACAGGAACTTTTTGTTCAGAAGTCAAAAGGATGAAAAGATGTCTGCATATGCCATTGGAAAATAATTGCCAGAAAAATACTTTCTTGTTGCAGTTAATTACAATTAGTTTAACTGAAATATACCTAACTACAAGAACTTGTTTTAAAAATAACTACAAACTACAGTTGAACCCAGCAGGTCCTGATTACCAAATAGGCACAAGAAGCAAGTGCTTCCCTAAGAAAATTTTGAAGAGGCCCCAAATTTTATATTAAATTCCATTCCAAAAGTCTAATTTATTTTCAAATTAACTTATATAAACATACTAAAATGTTTAATAAAAATAACTTCCATAAAAAATTAATTTTACATTTTCTATTTCAAACCGGTGATCACAATCCTTCATTTTGTCCATTATTTTAGATGTATGTTTATTTTACATGTGCTTATTAAGTAGGAATGTTCAAAAGTTAAACATTTAATTAAGTGTCATTGTTTTAAATAAAAATCTTGTAAAACTTTTCAAAATTTGATTTTTATATACAGTACATTAAAATTTCTGCTAACTTGTTAACAAAATTTAAACTGTTAGCTAGACAGAACAGAAAACAATGTTGATAATAAAAATCAATTTAAAAAAAACAGAAATTAATAACTAGAATGTCTTTTATTACATAAAAAATACTTTTTGGCAAAGTAGCCATCATTTTTTTTTTTCAGTGTGGCATATGGCTGTACTATATGTTGTGTGTTTTCAGCCCCATTCAAGTGATGTTAAAGCTCTCTTTTCAAGGGGTATTCATTTGGTTCCTTTTTCAAGACATACTATTTTATAATGAGGAATTTGCACACATCGGGAAATCAATCAACTACATGTTTTTCTGATATAGACTCATACTTTCCAAAAATGTCATCAAAAATGTAAAAAAATCAGTCAATTTTTAAATTAAGCTTAAAGTTAACAGAAAAGCATGCGACTCGAAAACACTGCATGATTGGCTGTGACATCATAGTTCACGATGTGCCCAATGTTTACATTTTCTAAGCAAGCAAGCGGTTTTATATTCTATAAGCCTGTGTTTAGGAAGCATTTAAAATTTTTCTTACAACCAAATTTATTTATTCTTTTTGATCTTTATTAGATTTAATCAATCTACTGTATTAATGGAAATAAAATGAAATTATTTCCAGTATTAAAGAAAAGCTTCAATTAACAAAAAAAAAAAAAAAAAAAAAAAAAAAAAAAAAAAATCAGCTACATTATTTGTTATTTTTTAATAAATTAAAAACAAATTCTCTTTGTCAAATATAAGTTAAAGCTTTTTTAATGTTGCATTCAGGGAAAATTACATATATATATACATAACAATAATAAGCAAAACAGTTGTCTTAAATCTGCAGCAATGCAATGTGCATATTTGAGAAGGACTATAATATTTTTAAAAACATAAAAGATTTTTTTACCAAGCATAAATTACAAGCGTACATTCAATTCTCATGATTGCCACAAATGACATTTTTTGTTTTTTTTTGGTTACATTTCCTACATGTTTTAAAACAACCTTTGTGGTAAATTCCTACTAGAAAGGTTATTGTTTGAAAATTGTAGTTGTCAATAAACATTTAATTTCTAGCAACCATGATGTCCTCACCACACCTCTATGTATGGCTTTGTAATTCACCCCCCCCCCTTTTTAACTGTATATTTACTATACACTGAATATTAAACTCAAGAATATACATTCATTTTTTTTTTTTTTTTTTTTTTTCCTGGTCTAATTTCCATATTAACTAGCGAGTAAAAGTTTAAAACAAATTCAATTTTAAACATAGATTTATATATAAAATAACCTGGCTTCAGGGTCAGATAAGCTTGAATATAAAATCAAAGAATATTAGAATATTGTCAGAAGTAAACAAAATCAGAGCACAGACACTGGGTACAACATTGTGCATCTATTATGCTTTGGAATCCATTGTGCACAGACCAAAACAGGTTTGTGCAGGTTTCTCCCTGCCCTCTTTCCTATAAAAATTTTTTTATGCAATCAAGAGCAAAAGTAGTCATAAAATTTTCTTGCATTCCATTGTGTTATTCTATTTTTCTGGTTGCAATATGTTTATATTAAGCATATTTATTTGAGTTATTCAACTTTTTATTATTACTAATAGAAATTTGACAAAAGTTTACTGTTTAGTATTTTTAAAAAGAAAAATGACTGATAGTTTAAAGAAAGTGCAAAATTGTAAAACTGGTATTACTGACAACTGGCCAGTAATGAAATTTTCAAGTTTTGCCCTTTATTAAGGCTGTTTTCAACTGCTCTGCTTAACAAGCGCAAAATGTTTTGACACATGTATGAATTTATTTTTTAACGGAAAGTTTTTAAATTGGTAAGCCAGACTGTGGAAGCGATTTGGAATCAAAATATATTTTTCACTTTGAGATTAAGAAAAAATGCCTATTGAATTTATTATAAGTGATTTTGATCACGTGATAAACACACTTTTCACCCCTTTTAAAGTGATTATGATTCTTTCTAGCAGAAATTCGGTTCAAAACGCCTACTTTGACAATACTATCTGGAAAATCTACTGTTTGACCAAAAAAAAAAAAAAAAAAAAGAGAGAGAGAGAGAGAGAGAGAAAATGAGTGCCATTATAGTAGTATAAAAGATGTGTGTGCAGTTTTTTTTTTTTTATCAAGCGCGGTATTCATTGCACACTCTCTCAGAATACGTATCAACAGATGGGTTTTGTCATGAACGATGACATCACAACTGACGACTGCGTAGGAATAGTATCATTTTCATAACACGGCAAATAGTGCTATGTAAAAGCCATTATAAATCAATAATTACAGCTCAAAATTAAAAAAAAAATTTCACTGCCCGTCATATCTGTTAGTTTTCTATTATTTTTAGATAAAATTAGAAAACGTGAAAATTCCTCATTTATAACTTCTCAGAGGAGGAGAGAACTTTTCTTTTAATATGTTTTACTCCTTTTACCATAATATAAACTAGATTATCACTTTAAATGTACACATGGATATTGTAGACCAGATCATACCGAGAGTGACAAGCGACCCTCTTCCTTAATTAGATATCACAGTATTGACAGGCAACTAATCAGAGATATAGGAGGGTATATGGAGGTATACTTTGTTAACCTTCTGGAATTTTTAAAGGAGCACATTATACCCTCTGTCTTAAGCATGTACCTTATGTTATTTTTACGACTACGCTTCTGCAACTAATGAGAAGACTCATGCATTTAATCTGCAATTGTGCAACAATCTGTCACTGAGTCTGTACCTTGTCAAACAAACCAATGTCAAAATAGTCACTTTTCAGGAGAACAAAAAAACTGTTTTAATTATGGATTTAAAATCAGCACCTGGCAGAAATAGACAGCTCTTATATTTTCCTTGGAGTTTTATATCCTATTTAAGGGTGTATTTTGATTCAAACTGCTTATTTTCAGATTTATTTTTAAATTCAGTTTTGCTCTCAAATGCATCAAACTGGCAAATTGTCTTAACAAGAAAGTACACCAGGTGCCGTGATTGGGGTTTTTGATTAATGCAGAAAATATTGCAAAAAAACATATAAACAGAACAGAACATTTTGAACAGGTTTTTCCGAAGCAGGAGATTTGTGAATGAAAAAAACGATCATACTAAGAAGGTAATTGTTTATAAATCAAATTCTAATGAATTGAGCGTAAAAAGACATCACACGGCACCTTATACATCTCTTCAAAAATCCCCTCAGCAAGTTTCATGATTCTACTTTTAAAAATGTGTCTGAAATTGTATCGGAAAATTTTGAGCTGTTGAAGGTGGAAGAGCGTTTTTTCGAATACACCCTTAAACATACTATCAAGATAAAACATTTGAATAATACTATTTGCCAAAAAATTACATTGGAAGCTTTGAAATGCTATTTTTTTTTTATTTCTTAGCATTCGTCTTTTCAAAGTAGTGAATGCTGAGAAATGCACAAGAAAATACAGCTTTTCAAAGTAGCAAATGTGCAATATTGGATAGTTTGAAATTAAATATGCAAGACAGTTATTGACAAGTTATAAAATTTGTGAACTTTCTGGGAATTATAATTAAACTGCAAGAATAAGCATGCCACAAACTAGAAATAATTTTTGTAAAATGAAAGCATTTATACCTTTGAATAAACTCTAGAGTTAATGCTGTAGATACATTGCATGAAATATGATGAACATAGAACAGCTAATGCTGTTGAAAAATCCTTCACATATGTCATTATTTCTCCATCAATTACTAAAGCATATTCCTTTGCACTAAAAAGGTTGCATCCTGAAGAAGAAAAAAAAATTAATAACTTGAAACAATTTACCTTAATTTAATAAACATAAGTTTTACCTTTTCAACATTTAACTCTGTTCCCTAATACCCATATCTTGATAATGGTAAATTTTTTAACTTCTAATATTTCCTTAAATGCAAGCCTCATTATGGGGGCCTCCTTCAATCTCTTTAAATAAATTGTTTTTAAAAAATGCTGAAGTGATTAATACTAAATTTCCCACATACTGCACATATGCATAAAATTTGTACCAGGTACTATTCACATCATTATGCAGGGTATCACAAGAAAAACAGTAATAGTTTTAAGAAAAAAAATAGTTTAAAAAAAATAATGTCATATGCCTAAAAAAATGTCCCCAACTGGCCATTATTAATGGTTTGAGCTCATCTTGTTGAGAAAAATATCAATAATAAATCTATTTTGAAAATAATAGAATGCACTAAACTCCCTACAATCAGCACATACTCACAGATGTAAACAATGAAACCTTCAGACAAGATGCAAGGACAAAATTACAATTTTTTTTTTATTTTATAATTTTTATATATTTTAATAAGCAATTCTTGAAAATATGAGTAAACTGATGGCTTTTAATGAAGCATAAATTTATTCCAAGAACAGAAAAAAAAAAAAAAAATCAAGACATTGTTGATACCAAATTATATTTATGTATTAAGCAGTTTTGCTTATTAATTGGCTAAGCCTGAAATAAAACTTCTTTAATTTATGATTTTGATGTGAATTAATATGTTATTTTTATGAGGAAAGGTTCATTTAATAATTCAAAATACATGTATCTCATCTTTATTATGCATTATTAATTATTTACTTGACCTTTACTTTACTTTTAATAATTAAATAACTTTAAAAATCACCCCCTTTTTTTTAGTTATTACTTTACTTAGTAAAATACTAAAATAATTAACTGAAACAAAATTAACTATGTTGTAAATATGCATTATAATCTAAAGCAATGACCAGAAATTTGCAAAATTCTAAAATCTGAATAATCTCTGCTCCCAAGTTGTGCAGATTTAAGGGCGTCGAATGAACTAAGTTGTCACAATAAAATTTTAATCATTAGATTTCTAATAATACACTGCATTCTTTTTTTTTTTTTTTTTTTTTTTTTTTTTTGCCAGTAGTAATGATTTGAGCAAAGGAAAGAAGCACAAATCGTTTCAAAATATTTGAAAATATAAGAGTTTTGTTCCCTTTTGGCGAATTTAAAGCAATTGATATGTTCTTAAGGAAAACCCAATTACTGTCATGCCCAATTACTGTCATAAATTGTCTGCTACCGAGCAGACAATTTATTACTTACTACAAAAAGTTAAGATTATTATTAATTTCTTGAATTAAAATTGAATTTTTAGATTAATATCTAAAAACACTACATGTAAGTGATTGTTTGAATATTAATGTTTAAATATTAAAACTATTTTAATGAGAGATTATTTTTTGTCCCTGAGATATCTGTTGCAGGCACTCGGAATATTAGAATCAAGATGATTAAACTATATTGTCACAACAAAGTGCAAGTACAAATGGATCAGAAATGCAAATAAAAATGACAAAAGCAAAAAAGAGGAAAATTTAAAGAAACAAAGAAAAATAATAATAGTGATATCTTGGTTTTCATTGATAATCTGTTCAAAAACAATCCACAAAATCTGTAACTGATGAAAAGCGAAGCAATTGTATTTCGATATAAATATTTGTAAATCCAATTAATTCATTCTGAACACCCCAAAGTAGCACCAGAAACACATTTTATAGACAATAAGTAAAACCATAGGTACATGCATGTGGCCAATACTGACCTTCGCAGGTCACTAATGGCCCGCATATGGTGTCAAAGCACTATACCTGGAGTCACTCCCCCTTTTTTAAATTTGACTAGCTTGAGATTTAGATTACATTTCTCACTAAAAAAAGTGATCTGTTTCTCTTGCATTTTTTAGTATTTCATAAAATGGGGTAAGACATTATCACCAAACAAATAACAGACACGACATGGTTTGCAATAGCTTTGTCAGAGTCATTTTTTACCACAAAGCCCTATACCTTACTCTCTATAAAGATGCCCCTAATCTCTAAAGAAGGTACATTCTTCTCTGTCTCTTCCTCTTCATCTGTTATTCTTCTAGCTGATGTTCTTGCAGCTTTTCAGTGGTGATTTCAACAACATTCATCACCAAATTTTCCACATCCTCACCACTCACTTCCAAACACATGGACTTCCCAAAATCAATAATCGGCTACATCATATGTTTAGGGTCAGCTAGACCAGTTAACTTTCTTTGGTTCCATGAAATGATAGTCTAACCACAATTAATAAAAAATAGCTGAAAATACCATAAAAATGAAATCATGCATTGAATTGTTGGTCTAGACACAAGGAGTGATGCAGATATGACGAGAAATAATGCCACACTGATCAGGAGAAAGCATATGTCGCTCTCTTTGTTTACAGAAAATGCAGCAAAATCACTAAAGTACACCGATTAAATTCAAGGCAACCGAACAAATTTGAGGCAAATTTTTCGTGGAAAAAAATTGGAGAAAACCTAAACCGATGATAACCGAAGTCAATGAAAACCGAGATATTATTGTAAATAGAAAAACAGAAAAATTGGAGGCAAACAAATTTCATAGGAAAAGGAGAAAGTAAGTTTATTAGGTGATGATTATTTATAGCCAGTAAAAAATTATAAATAAAACATAAAAAATTAGGAATTAAACAGTTTAAAAGAATTTATTTTGTATGCCAAGAAAATGACATTAGCTTTCTATACAAAAATAAGAAAATTATTTACCAAATGTTACCAAGTAAGGTGTTGACAATGTTTCGGCCTTAATGTCATCTGGACCCTATAAAGAAAAAAATTGAAATTATTAGAAAAAAATCACATAATAAACCAAATTTGGTCGACGGGATAACCAAGTAGTACCAATTTATGACATATTTCTAAATGTAAAAACATTACTCTGGATTACAATTGAAATAATTTTAATATTTTTATGTTAGCTGAAGACAGATTGATTCTGCTTTCTTATTTCTGTGATTTTATTTTATTGAAAAATAAAATAAAGACAATGGTATTACATCTTTAGTGATGACATTTAATAATAATACAATTGTATTTAGAAAAACATAATGAAAATTTGCTTGCATAAATTTCATTTCATTAAAAGTACACAGAGATTTGTTTTAAATATGCATAGATAGATATGGCTGCCACAAAGCTATGTAATTTTTTTATTTTTTAAATTCATTAGTGATGTCAATTTTAATACAATTGCGATTTGAAAAACATAACTAAAATTTGTTGCATAAATTTCATTTCATTAAAAGACAATGGTATTACATCATTAGTGATGACACTTAATTTTAATACAATTGTAATTTGAAAAACATAATAAAAATTTGTGTGCATAAATTTCATTTCATGAAAAATGTACAGAGATTTGTTTTAAATATGCATAGATAGATATAGCTGCTACAAATCTGGGTAAAATTTTTTAATTTTTAAAAATCATGTTAAAACTGCTATATATATATATATATATATATATATACACACAGGGTTGCTTTTTTTATTATTTACCAAAAGCAAATTTCTAAACCGTTATGTTAGAAGTTTAGTTTTGATTCTAATTTTTTTCTGCATTACATAAAAATTGATTTAAACTAGTTTCTTTTCAAACAGTTGAGAAATTATACCTGGTTATAATTTGTTGAAATTACTATTTAGTAATGCTAACACACTTTTTTCCATAAATTAAGGGTGCAATAGATTCTGTATAAACATCTGACATTGGCACCCTCCCGTTGCCTGTAGCACCATATAGAAGGAGCAGGCATGCAATAAATTAAAAATATTATTCTTTATTTAAAAAACAGGAATGAAAAAGTCTTTAAAAATAAATAAAAACACTTCTAAAGTTAATTGCATAAAAAATTATGATTAAAATTCAATTTAAAATGTTGCTACTCGTTACAGCAAAAGAAATATGTTGCCAATATCTAATTTTTAGTGGTATAAAAGCTGTAGTGTTCTACTATTATTTGATGTTTACAAATGACATATTTTTTGCTATCTAAATAGATCACTGTTTTTTTTTTTTTTTTTAGCAAGTATTTTGCTCAAACAATCAAAGTAGGCACAAACCAGAAAAATCAATGGGCAAACAAAATACCCCCAAAGTTAGCAAGTTGGTTGCTATGATACGATATCTGTTGTAATTAACTTATTCTTCTAAATTTTCAAGAGTAATAAATGTGTTTAAAGCAAGTGTGAAACTTCTATATTAACTTCAAAAAACAGTCACACTCAAATGACATTGCTATTCTGCTTTTTGTAATTATTTCAAAGAATTATGTAAAGAAGTTTTATACAACAAATTAGCAAAAAATAACAAGTAAAAAAAGCATAATTGAATGAGTAAAGCTTTATACAATGAACCAAAAAAAGAAAGCAAAAAGGAAAATTTTATTTTTGGAAAATACAAAAATCTAGTATGATTCTTTAGAATTAGAATAATGGTACATTAGTTAAATGAATAATTTAAATTAGGGGTGCACAACCTTTTCAAGAGAAGGGCCATTTACAAATATGTCTGGGTGGTCGAGGGCCACATCAATAAAACAGACAGAATTCAATTTCAAGTAGGTGAGCTGTAGCCTACAATCGGATAAAAAATATGGTTTCAGCGGGGAGAGGGGGTATCCCTATAGGTTCATTTATCCAGTTAAAATATTCAATTCAGTTGGTAACGATATGTCAACAAATTTTACATTTCTATATATATAAGATATAGCAAGGATTATTTTCAAGATGTAATAATATTCTTTCACTTTATTCAAGAGAGTGAATTTTGTCCTTTTAAAACTGCTAAAAAAGAAACATAAGTGACTGGTTCGAAAAAACTTTATGAACGAAGAGAGAATGACCCAATCAACAAGATTTTCCACACCTGATCAACGAAATTCCTGATTTTTCTTTGAACGCTCATCGAAATTTACAATTTTTCCATGCCTGATCGACCAAATTTGCACTTTTTATAAAACCGATCGAAAAAATTCGGAATTTTTATAAAAACTATCGAGAAAACTGGCCATCTTTCTGCGCCTTAGCAAGAAAATTTGCAATTCTTAGAAAAAAAAATCTTTAAAATTCACGATTTTTTCATGCTTGATCAACAAAATTCACAATTTTTACAAAGCCGGTCGACAATTTTTTTTTTTTTTTTTTTTTTTTTTTTTTTTTTTTTTTTTTTTTTTTTTTAAAGTTGATTGAAGAAATTTGCTATTTTTCTTCACATGATCGATAAAATTCAGGATTTTCTGCTCCTGATGGACGAAATTTTTGATTTTTCAGCGTCTGATCAACGAAATTGTGGATTTTTCCACAATAGAACAACAAAATTCTCGATTTTGCCACACTTGATCAACAAAACTAAAATTCAACAAACAACGATCAATGGCATTCTTGATTTTTACGAAGCTGGTCACTGAAATTTGCAATTTCTAAGAAGCCAATCGAGGAAATTCTTGATTTTCCTGCTCCTGATCAGCAAAATTTACAATTTTTAAGAAGCTGATTGACGAAATTCATGACTTTTAAGAAGCTGATGGACAAAATTCACAATTTTTAAGAAGTTGATAGACAAAATTCACAATTTTTAGGAAGTTGATCGATGTAATTCGATTTTCACAAAGCTGATTTACGAAATTTGTTATTTTTCTCCGCATGATTAACAAAATTCACGAGTATCTCTAGCCTGATAAAAAAATCACGATTTTTATGAAGATGATCGATAAAATTCATGACCTTTCCACGCCTGATCAACAAAATTTGCAGTTTTTAAGAAGTTGATAGATGAAATTTGCGATTTTTAAGAAGCCGATCAACAAAATTCATGAGTTTCCCAAGCCTGATAAAAAAATTCGTGATTTTTATGAAGCTGATTCATAAAATTCATGATCTTTTCGCGTCTAATCAACAAAATTCCCAATTTTACGAAGCTAATCTACAAAATTTGCGATTTCTATAAAATTGTTTGATGAAACTTGCAGTTTCGCAGTTTTTCCTCACATGAATAACGGATTCACAAATTTTTTGCGCCTGACCAACGAAATTCACGATTTGTCTGAACCTATTAGACGAAATTTGCAATTTTTACGAGGCCTGTCAACGAAATTCCTGATTTATATGAAGCCGATCGATAAAATTCATGATATTGACAAATCCAATCGACCAAAATAGTATTTTATCGTTGTATGATAAACTAATTTCACTATTTATCCACATCTGATCGACAAAATTATCGATTTTATTTAAAACTGATCGAAAAAATCCTTATTTTTCCACTCTTGATGAATAGAATTTGCGATAGACCCATGCCCGACCAACTAAATTTGCACTTTTACTGCCCTTAAGTGACGAAATATGCATTTTCCGTGCCAGATCAACGAAATTTGCGATTATAATCAACTCTGACGAAACCTGCATTTCTTACACGGCGAAATGAAATTTTTTTCACTTGATAATTTGGCAAAACTCATGATTGTTTTGCAGCGACCAACGAAATTTTCAGTTTTCCGCACATCATCACAAAATTCCCGATTTTATCCGTACGTTATCAATGGAATGTGATTTTTTCATCTCTAATAGACAAAATTCTATGCTTTTTTTTGTGTCTGGCCAACGAAATTCGCATTTTTTTTCATGCGATAAATCGAGAAGACATGTGGTTTTTCTGCAGCTGATGAATTTATTTTTGAATTTTTCCGAACATCGTTAACAAAAACTGATGATTTTTTCTTAACCGATCAACAAAATGGGCGATTTTTTATGTCTGACCGACAAAATTCGCGATTTTTCCTCGTCTGATTGACAAAACTCGCATCTTTTCCGTACCTGATCAACAAAATTGCAATTCGTAAGTGGCTGCCAAAATTTGATTTTTTGTTGCGACATATGCACAAAAATTGTAATTTTTTCTAAAAGTAAATTGACAAAACTCGCAGGCCACACATTAACCCATGCCACAGGTTGTGCATCCCTAATTTAAATGACTTCATGAATGTGATAGTAAATAGCTAGTTTAAACTGGAAGAAAAAAAAATTATAATTAATTCCTGAATTTATTTAGGAAAATATCTAGCAGTATTTGGTCAAAGCATTTGCTAAACTATTTTTCAAGGGACACAGTTTTTCATCACATTCCTAAAATAAACACAGACACAACACTGACAAACACTAATACTGCTCTTAGATTAATATTCAATAAATGCAAATTAAAATATTTCATTGATATAAAGGTAAATGATACATAACTGCTGATTAGCACCTAGATAAATACAAAATACTGATGCTACATTAATACAAAAGAAAAATAATACATTTCTTTCTTATAAAAATGAACATTGCTTCAATGTTGCATTGATACTATTAAACATTAGAGAGTAGTTAAATACAAATGCTACATTAAAGAATATATATACATAATTAAAAAAAATGAATATTTAAATTTCAATCAAGTAATAAAATAAGTGCCTATGTAGGATATAAATGAAGTAAAGTTAATACAATATTACATAATTGAAATAAATGGAATTTTTAGTATCTTATAAGTCCCTGTAAGAAATATAAATCCAAGCTCATTACATAAAAGGCACAAACAAATGCTGAGTAAGTTTTATTTATTGTGAAATGTTTGCTGAATTAAAGTTAATTTTTTGTTACATGAAAATGTGGTGTTGTTAGTGTGTGTACCTAAGCTGAATCAAAATCTATTATCAAAGCCAGAAAAACACAGGAAACAATGATTAATTATTAGCCAATATAAATAAAAAAGTTACACAGGTATAAATTGTTTATAAATCTTAAAATATAAACAATAAGAAATTTTATGAATGTTTTTCTATAAAATGACTTCCTATTGGAAATAGAGTAGGCTCCCTTAAATCCGCACAGCTTGGGAGCAGACATTTTGCGGATTTCTAGTCATTGCTTTGTTTACATTTTTTTTTAAACAGCCATTTGAATATAATTAATGGTGAAATCGAAACAATAATTAATGCTTACAATGAATTAATAAAACATTAAAATAAGTAGTAAATTAAAATAATGAAAATTTAGATAATTTTTAATATGATTAAAATATTAAAATGTGAAGATAAAGCAAAGTACAGTAATAAAGCAAAGTACAGTAGACTTCCTAAAATCTGTGACCGCAGCCACAAATGTCTGAAATCTGCTAATTTTTTCGGATGTAAACAGTGAAACTTATAGTTAAATTCCAGAAACAAAATTGGATGGTGTTAAAATCAGTGGTAATTATTTATTTTTTTAACCAATTCTTTTTTGTTAATCATGCTGTTTTGGTTTGTAGAGGGATCCCCCCCCCCTTTTTTTAAACTATATTTTTTATCTGATTATAGGCCAAATTAAATCCCTAAAACGAGAATTATCTCCATGTTATTGTTTGGACCTCGACTACACAGACATATTTGTAAGTAGCCCTTCTCCTGAAAAGGTTGTGCACGCCTATTTTAGATAAAAGTAAAAAACATAACAGTTTTATCGCGGATGCTCATAAAAATTGCTTAATTTTATTTAATGATGGAAATATCATGGAAACTCACAAACGCAAGATTCAAATCTCATTTAATGCAGAGTTAGCTTTTATCCTAGCTTATTTTTTTCATCCCAAGTATATTTGCCGCTTACTGGCAGGAACTAGTTTTTGCCATGCCGGTTTTAACAACCCCGGCAGAAACTTGTCAGCCCTGGTATATGTATATATACACAGTAGACTCTCTTAAATCCTCAACCCTAAATTCCATAACTCTCTAAAATCTGCACATGAATTACAGATTCAAACAATGAAACATACAGTTTTGGTGCAGGGACAAAATTTGAGGTTTTTATTTTTATATCAATTCCATATATAATTTATTTGTAATTTTTGTTTAATATTACTGTGTTTTCAAGAAGAAACAATAAATTTATTAAGAAAAAATTTTAAGATGTTGCTGATATCACTATAATCCCAATCTTTTTACCAAATATATTTACATATTAATAAAATTTTTTAGGTTATTAAGTCTAACTAAATCTGAAAGAAAACTTCATTATTTTATGATTTTGATGTGAATTAGTGATATATCTTTATGAGGCAAGTTTCACAGGAAAAAAACACTTCATCTTTAAAATAAATATTTGGCACATTATTACATGATGTAATTATACATTATCGATTACTAACTTGACCTTTGCTTTTAATATATTTTAATCACTTTAAAAATTTATTAAATATTTATTATTTCAATGTATAAATATTTCAATATTTTATTATATTGTAAAAATTCATTATTGATTCGATTTTATTGTTAATTACATTCAAATTGCTGTTTGAAAAATGTAAACAAATCAATGACAAGAAATCCACAAAATTCTAAAATCCGCACAACCTTGGGTCCCAAGCTGTGTGGAATTGAAGGAGTCTACTGTGCGTATATACAGTGGCGCCAACTTACATGGGGTGCGAGCCCACCTAATAATTTGATATCTCTACCCATCCATTATTAATTGAGCCCACCCAATATTTTTCAAAAGTTGGCGCCACTGTGTGTGTGTATATATTTAATATATAGTAAAGGTAGTTATAATGTTTTAGTCATCTTATAAATAAACATAGAAAATACAAAGAAATGTACAAGCTAATGTCAATGAGAACATTTTTTTTCGAATTTGTGAAAGTAACTTTATATATGCCCAAAAAAATCTACAGCCAATATCGAAAAAGTAAGCACTAACCTGGTTAGAATTTAATCCCAGCTATTCTAAGTAAGAAAAAAATAAGGCTATCATGTAATATTTGCCTGGAGATTGAGGTCATTTTTTTTTATCGATTTTTAATTTCTGTATTTGGATTTATTAATTTATTTTCGTTGTTGTTATTTTAACTGTATAATCATTAGGGGGCAAAATGACCCCCCCCCCTGTGCACACACATAGTGGAAAATACAGACAACTTTGTGAAAAAGGTGTAGGCAGATCAGGAAATTTTATATTTTTCAACAAACTAAAGATTGGGAAAAAAAGACAAATTTTTTATAATCTTATTATGTCTTTTTTGGAGTGGGGAGGGGATTTTTAAATAATGGATATCTATTTGATAAATAAATGGGGCAGAGGTTCTTTCTTTGAAATGTGTTTAGTTATGTATGTGGGGGGTAATGAAAATCTGCTCTTGGAGTATTCAGATACATAATTATTCTTTAAAATAACGAATAAGTTTTTTTGTGTACTTTTAACTCTTATGAGCTTGAGGGGGGGGGGGAAGCAAAATGTTGAGAAAGATTGAGCAAATTTTATATGATTCATTATTTATTTACTGTTATTATAATGTAAGAAAGGAAAGGAGTGAAAAAGAAAGTAAACTTCCTGTGTACAGTACACAAGACTGGCAAGCTGGAAGTGATAATTTCAGACAGGAATTTAGATAACTGACTTTAGAATTTCAATAACACATAATATAGATCAGAAAAAGTTAAAAAAAAAATTAAGGGTTGTAGACATCGAGTGCTAGGGGGAAAATGTAGGCGGGATAATGGGAAATTTGAAGTACAGTAAAACCCCGATTATTCGGATTAATTGGGACCGGACCCAATCCGGATTATTCGGAGAATAAGAAAAAAGATGAAATCAAATATAACATACTAACAGAAAATCACTTTTATGTTAAACTTATTGAATATTTGCAGACAGTAATAATGTTTACTTAATTATTCCGAAAACATGCTAGAAAAAGTGTTTTTATTTAGAATACGACGATGAAACAAGTTAATGTTATGGAAATTAGCAATCGCTTCTCAAAAAAAAAAAAAAAAAAAAAAAAAAAAAAAAAAAAAAAAAAGACCAAACCGATCCGAATTATCCGGATCATCGGGGTCCGAATTAGCGGGGTTCTACTGTAATACTATAATAATATGACAAAGCTAAAACACGGTGAAGAGCGATATTTTCAACGCTGGATATTTAAATTATGTTTTCGGTTTCGTTTAGATATTATTATGCCTGTCAAGCAGTGTTGAATGTTGACATTTTTCTGCGGGAGGGATTTCTGAAGCTCCGGCAGTGGGAGATATTTTAAAGATTCGGTTGTAAATTGCACTTTTATCTATTAATGAAAAAAAAAAAAAAAAAAAAAAAAAAAAAAAAAAAAAAAAAACTGAAACCTTTTACAGGGGAGGGGGCATTTCAATGTTCTGGGGGAAGTTCTCTTACTATGCCTTCGCCCTGAATGAAAAATGATGTCAAATGATGGAAAAATTAAAATAATAATAATAACGTAAAGAAAATAGATAAAACTAAAACATGACTTGGTAAAACATTAAAAGCTCAAGACCGATTTAAACATGAAACAATATTAAAAAATACCAAATGCATCAACAACCTTTAAAGAATTTGATTAAAAAATAGAAATGCTTTTATTAAAATGCATTAAAGTAAAAAACACAATCTATATTCGCATATTAATTGGGGCGCTGTAACCTTAAGAACACTTTTGCAATCATTGTCAAAAGCATGAACGCATCAATTTTGACAGTAATCTTTGTTTCTTTGTTAGAAAACAAAAAGAAGGATATTACACTGTTAAAAATAAAGGTGACAAACCGGTGCCATTTGGGACCCGGAGGTGAAAAGGCGGTGCCATTTGGAACCCTAGGGTGTCATAGGAGCTTGAATATGTGGTTGGGGTGACGACAGATCTGTTCCTGGATGATGGGAGCTAAAAAAGGTGCCATGCACTTCGTATTGGTAGCAATTTACCACCTCATCGGGTGACTGGCAACTTGCGCATGCGCTATGACGTGTGTCTTTCTGCTTTCGGTGTCGGCAAGTAAAGTTTATGTGTGTGAGCAAAGTAAAACATGGCGGTGTGTAAATTGGCTATATTAATTGAGGACTAACCACTGAGCTACAATAAAACAACAATGATGACTTAATGATCCGATTTGCGCGACCAGTTACCCCGGGCAGTCTGATTAAAGGTAAGATTTAACTTTATTTTATTTTATTTTATTGTTACGTTAATTTATCGTACATCCCTATATGTAATGTCATATGAAAACAGTAAATCATATTTTTTTGTTAGTGTGATTGATTGGTAAGTTTATTATGTGAAGCTACAAGCTACACTCTCACCAAAATACCCGCTTGCTAATGTTAAACGTATGAGGCAGTTATTTTACAATTTCTCGTTTACATGTCAATATTTTTAAATGATTTATCGAGTCCTTAGCTACCGAAGAGCAATTGGAGCAAACTGCTCTAGGCACGGGAATCCTAAGGACGCACAATTAGAAAGAGGGAAATGAAAGATTGTAAAAATATTTACATATTTTTTCATTACAAATCAGTTATTTTAGACGAATCTTGTTGCAATCGGAACATTCTATGACCATTTTACCTTGTGTTTAAACTCACCTGTTTAGATTTAACCCTTAACTGCTGTTAGTGGTCTCAGACACCGTGAGTTTTTCATGTTTAACAGTTTAACTTGTAATTTTTAGTTTAAATATAGATACTGGTCAACTGTTTTTAGTTTGGAGTCTTATTACTACCTCTAAATACTTTTGAATAGCTGAATCTGATTTATAATATTCTTGTACATAAAGTTTAATGCATAAATAGTATTCTGAGAATTAATGAAACATTTTATTCATCTTCAGATTAAATGGTCTGACAGACAGGTTACAGTAGTTATATAACAATTTTTGTCAGAGCAGTTAAGGTTAAAATATGTTTTTGCGTCTATATACAGTTAAAAGCAATTAATTTTATTCGCGAAGTTTTAATTTTAACCTTTACACGGGATCTCGGACAGCATCTGGCCGGCTTTGTATATATTGTCGGATAGATGCTATCCGAACCCCTCCTGTAAAGGCTAATTCACACCATATTGCAGCCTCGCGTAACTTCTCTAATATTGTTTCAGTATACCTGATTTGTCTTTATTTGAGAGGGGGGGGGGGGTAACTTTTTCATTTAAGACAATTGAATACTTGCAAATCTTAAAGTAATCAAAACTTATTTACAGGGTTTTCATTATTAATATTTTCCTTATTAACCACCATTATTTCCAAAATAATCTTCATAATAAGATTAGATCGGGGGGGGGGGCGGTAGCACGGACAATCATTTAGTCTCATTTAAGGATAAAAATCACGGATAAAACCTCGATTTGCATATTAAAGCGTTATTAGTCAGCCAAGTCATACCTTGGTGGGAAATGCCTAAAAACCCGAATTTAGCGGTATCTTCGGTTTACCATTATGTTTTCTTACTCCCAATTCTTCATATTTTCATACTTTTGGTTTCATTTTCTTTCAAAAAGGTGAGAAAATGTTAGGGAATTGAAATGAATATACCTTATGATCTGATTATCGGCTATGCAGATTTACACCCATTTTTTTTCGAAAGTATTCTTTCGCATTAAACCTTATTTAGTAGCAGAATTTTATGGTTAAATAAAATAAAATATTTTTTTTTCAATAATAGTAATTTAAGTTTGATTAGACCGTAATCAGTCCCCCCCCTTTCTCAATCATCAACATCATCCGATATGACAAATTTTTAGTCATGAACATTCAAATTATAAAAGGAAAACAATCTGTATTTACTCCACTGAACTTTCAGAATAGTTTACAGAAATAGTGTGTGTTCAAAAAATATAACAATGAATAAAAACTTATATCGTAATTTTACACAAATGTGAAATTTTCCCGCTGGTGATGAAGATCTCGTGTTTTGAAGGTGATTTTTGCATTGTCATTTATAAATCTTAAACGTTTTTCTAATGATATAATTTTTAACAATCTTTTATTCCACCCGTTCTGAAACAAGACCAATAAACAGGGTTGGCTTTTTACCGGTAAAAACCTGGGGAGAAGGTGGTAAAAACCTAAGGATATACAATAAACTGTTAGCCCTTAAACTGTATTTTAATACTATTGATAAAAATTCTATTTTCATGTAAATGGTGTATTAATATATAATAACTATATAGGGGAGAGTGGGGTGGTGTGGGACTTTTTTTTACAAAAGTAAGTTTTTTTTTATATACAAAAAGAAAAATTTCAATTTATAGGATGCAAGGTAAAACACTTTTTAATCCCCCTGAACAATATAGAAACATAACGTGCAAATACTATTTTATTTTAAAGAGAACGTAAGTTTCAAAATGTGTCTCATACCTCCTCATCAAGAGTTATGGGACAGCAATAATAAAAAAAAGCTATAAGGCACAAAATAACCTATAGTGTCGGTAAGATAAACAATCAACCAAAGGTTGTAAGTTGATAATGTATGTGCCACAATATAAAATACCAGTATCTTCATGACTAGAATGAAAATTCAGGATTCTCTGTCATAGGTGTCATTAAGGCCCCACACTAGGCACAGAAAGAGACCCGGATGATAATGTAAAAGTCTATAGGAGCGTTGTTTTCAAATAGCTAACTAAAATTTTATATTTTTACATAGTTTTTTTTAACAAGACAGCTGAGGATGATCCATAACCGGCCTAGTTTTTATTATTTTTTCGATTTTGCTTTTATATTTTTTGTATAACGATAGTTTCAATTTCAGAATCAGTTTAAACCGATTTCGTAAGTTAACCCGTCAGTAGTCGCGTGTCGGTCTTTTCGCCGCCCGTATAACTTATTTTCTCTTAACTTATATCACATTACAAATACAACGAAGATCTACCATGTAGCTGACTTTGAAGCTTTCTCGACCACCTTAGCGAAGTAACAGGACACCTCTGTTTTTTTTTCAGGTACATTTTTAGAGACAAATTTGAAATCGGCGAAAAAGTCTACGTAAAAATTACTAATGTGAGCTCATTTTTCTCATTCATTCATCATTTCAATTACTCCAGATCTCATGGATAAAATGCATAATTTAAGAAAACTGCAAATTTATATCTTCGTTGTAATGTTATTTTCGTATATTAGGGGAAAAATATTTTTATTTTACATATTTGGTATACGGGGGGGGGGGGGGGCAGCGGCGAAAAGACCGAGCGCGACTAATGACGTTGTGAAAAAAGTCGCGACTACGCGGTTAAAGTAATTTTTTAAAAAAATCTGAAACCAAAACTGAAAAAGTAAAAACTACGCCGGTTGCGGATCGCCCTCAGCAATCTTGTGCAAAACAACCACGTAAAAATATTAAAATTTGGGCGAAATATTTGAAAAAAACGCCCCCATAGACTTTGCATTATCATCCGGCTCTTTTTCTGTGCCTAGCGTTGCGCCTTAAATAATCACCAATTTACATTTTGAAGTATGAATATATATATTATCAATGTTATAATTAATATATTATCCTCTAAAAATATTTGCATGTTAGCAATTCGCATTATTATTAATTTGAAAAAGGAACTGGGCGCGTCCCATTCCTCGCCACTTCCTTATTTGTGTTAAACTTCTTGTTCAAACAAAAATGCTGCTTTAGGCTTAGTTTAAATTATGGATAATATACAGTATAATGTTCCATAAATAGGAAAAATATTACATTTATACATAAACAAGTCTTTAACATATTGAAAGCAAATAAATCAAATTTAAATTGGATTTTTGAAATAATTTTTTCTTTCATACATTTGCAAATCTATGCATAACAATATTTTTTGTAAACTGAAGAATGGATTACCATTGCTTCATCTTGTGTGCGATTGATGAAGTGTTTAGAATAATGCACAAAAAGAAAAACCTACTGTCCCATTCCACCCGACTTTCCCCCATATAGCAAAAGGGGAAATAAAGAATTAGCCAGTTCCCTTAAGCTCCTGATATACACTATATGACCAGAGATGACCGTCCACTTGCGATTTTAGACATTTTGTTAAATATCTAGAAAAATGTATGAGGAATTATCCTGAAAATCTTAGTGTATAAATATAATACACTACCTGGCCATTGATTATCGTCCACTTGCGATTTTAGACATTTTGCAAAATATCTAGAAAAATACATGAGGAATTATCCTGAAACTATCAGTGTATAAACAATATACTACAGGTCATATATTTCCGTGAAGATTTTTTCCAGAAACTTTATAGGGGACCGCCAACAAATTAAACAAAGTATGAATGCAACTCTGTCAAAGTAACTCTGTCAAAACCAATGCATCAAAAGCGCTCAAACAGTAGATTGTAATTAAGTGGCTTATTGTTATATACTGTGTCCATTTTTATGTCGATGGCATGTATACTCGTAGAGAAATTAAGGTTTTTATAAAAATTCTCCCCAATTTTTCCAAGATTTTTGCTTATAATTTGCAGAGTTCTTAATATAAAATAATAATATTTTCTGAAAATGTGACGAACAGCATTGCACATAAAACCCTGTAATTAGAATTAAAAAATAATAAAAATTGTATGAAAAATGAGTAGGTGTACTAAATAATTTTTCACTGCGCATGCGTCAACGATATCAAAATTTCATTTGCATATTATGTTGGCCAAATATATAGAGCAACTTTTGTGAAAGTTGCAAAATCATAGCTTGAAAATTCTGAAAATAATCGTCAATAGAATCATTTAAAAATCCGTTATTTCCAAAATGAAACAAAAAAAGAGCGGTTGTATCCATATATTCATTGATTAGTATCAATATAGAATACACAATATGGAACTTACTACTACATTTAGAAAAAATCCATCTTTTTTTTTTTTTTTTTTTTTTTTTTTTTTTTTTTTTTTTTTTTTGGGGGGGGGGGGGGACAACGGATTTTCAACTTTTTATATTGACCATTATTTTTAGAATTTTCAAGCTATGATTTTGCGACTTTCACAAAAGTTGCTCTATACATTTAGCCAACATAACATGCAAATGAAATTTTGATATCGTTGACACATGCGTAGTGAAAAATTATTTTGTAAACCTACTCATCTTTCATACAATTTATATTATTTTTTAATTCTGATTACAGGGTATTATGTGCAATGTTGTTTGTCAGATGTTCAGAAAATATTATTATTTTATATTAAGAACTCTGCAAATTATAAGCAAAAATCTTGGAAAAATTTGGGACTATTTATATAAAAACCTTAATTTCTCTACGAGTATACATGCTATCGACATAAAAATGAACACAGTTTATAACAATAAGCCACTTAATCACAATCTACAGTTTGAGCGTTTCTGCTGCATTTGTTTTGACAGGGTTATCCGAAAGATATTCATTTTTTTTAATTTGTTGACGGTCTCCTGTAAGGTTTCTGGGAAAAATCTTCACGGATATATATGACCTGTCCTATTATGTTTATACACTGTGAGTTTCAGGATAATTCCTCATGTATTTTTCTAGATATTTAACAAAATGTCTAAAATCGCAAGTGGGCGATAATCAATGGTCAGGTACTGTAGTACAAGTCATATATTTCCCTGAAGGTTTTATTCCGAAACTCTAATAGGGGACCGTCAACAAATTAAAAAAGAATGAATGCATTTTGAATATCTTTTGGATAACCCTGTCAAAACTAATGTAGCAAAAGCGCTCAAACTGTAGATTATGATTAAGTGGTTTATTGTAATAAACTGTGTTCATTTTTATGTCGATAGCATGTATAGTCGTAGAAAAATTAAGGTTTTCTACTAATCCGAAAAACAGTCTCAAATTTACCCAAGATCTTTGTTTATAATTTGAAGAGTTCTTAATATAAAGTAACATTCTTTTCAGAAAATGCGACAAACAACATTGCACATAATACCCTGTAATCAGATTTAAAAAATAATAAAGATTGTTCGAATATTGCGTAGGTTTACTAAATAATTTTTCACTGCGCATGCGTCAAAGATATCAAAATTTCATTTGCATATTATGTTAGCCAAATGCATAGAGCAATTTTTGTGAAAGTCGCAAAATCACATCTTGAAAATTTTGAAAATAATTGTCAATAGAATACGTTGAAAATTCGTTATTCCCAAAATGAAGGGAAAACACGAGGGGTTGTGCCCATATATTCATTGATTAGTGCCAATATAGGATACATAATAGGGGCGTACTAATAAATTTGAATAAAATTCCTTATTTTTTTATTATTATTACTGCTATGGGATACCTGGACATGTTAGGGAAATTTGTTGCTAATCTGGAATAGACACTTTGTTGCAAAGTATGTTTTGTAAATATGGTTAATAATGTAAATAGTTTGTAACTCTTAATGATTACACAGGAAAAGAATAACTGAATGACAAGTATGAGTTACTCAAGTAATTTTCCCGTGCTGTCCGAAAATAGGCAATAAAGAGGAAAGTGCCCAGTTAAACTGATGGCATTGAGCTCGCAGGCTATACATACAACTGTATATTATACTCTTATTTCACAGAATAATACCCTTCCAAAAATAAAAGAAATCAACTGTAAGTTATTGGACAGTGGATTAACTACCAACCCTCTTTATACTTAACGAATGAGCCCCTAAAACTAATCAGGGAAGTGCCTTATCAGAGTGAACCTATTAACAAAATTTGAAATAAATTTGATAATTCTGCATGATTTCTGCATATTTATATAAATTAAGGGGGGTAGCACTCTCTTCTCCCCCCTTCATATTTAACCAATGAACCTCCAATGCTAATCAGTGAAGAACCTTATCAAAGTGAACCTACATATAAAATTTGAACCAAATCTGATATTTATATAAAGAGTTATCACGTTACATACAGAACCTGCGGGCACATTAGCTGCCAGGCTTTGATAGCCTTGTGAGCTATAATTTAAATTTTATTTAAATTGTATTTATTCTTTTTTTATTCATCTACCATTTTTGCTGTACTTTGATGATACATTTTAATTAGACTGTCTTGTTATGTGTTTTCCTTAATGTGTTATTATTATTATTACAGATAGTGAACTTACATTTACAGTACTTACATCACCATGTTTGATACAAGAAAAGTTTCCGACTCTTTATCATGAAGAAGATGCAGAAATTTCTGTGTTTTAACCTTTTATTGTGCTCCACAACTCAAGCAACTTGTTAAATTACTCATGCTATGTATTAATTTTATATAAACAGTTAATTACAAAAACTGATAATTTTATAAGCTTAGTTACTTTGTGGCATGCATTATTTTGGTTGTTTAACGTTAAATATAGCAAAAGCCAATTTAAATTTTTATAATTTTTATTAGATACTTATGTCTTCAAAACTTTCTTAGTGGCATCAGTTCCACATAGTGTCACATCTTTGTTTAATAATAATTAATACATTCTTGGTGTTTACAATAAAAAGATTATTTGAACTAAAAGGTTGTTTTTTTAATTCAGTGTTTTATTCCTTTCATTATAATTACTCTTTGGATTAAAATTTCAGATGCAATAAGTCAAAACATAAAACAATTTCGCAGAAAGTGTTTTGATGTGGATACAGGACTAGAAATCAGCAGTCGTTAGTCGTCAAATGAAACTAAATTATAGAAAAATTATTCCTAGTCGTCAAATCTTGATAGCTAGCTTTCTTTAATTTTTGTTTAGCAAATGCTTTCATTTGTATTTTAGCATACACCCCCCCCCCCTCTGAACCATGACATCAGCACGTGTCTTAAGAATTTTGAACCTGTCAATAACCTCTAAGTTAACTTCACTTTAACCAATGACTGATAAAACTGGTCCTTGGATATTACACCCCTGTAAACAAGATTTTCTTTTATTATGAGATATTTCTGCATCCTTATATGTTCCTAAAATAAGAAACTGTATTAAAATTGTTTTAAAATTTTTGTACTCCTTTCCTCAAACAAACAAAAAAAATATGTGTGATTTGGAAATGTTTTAAATGCCACACCATAATTGACAATCAAAGATTCATTTATTTGCTAACTTTTTATTTTCTGATGTACTGTTAGTCTCAGATTTTTTAAAAATTAGCTTATCCCTAGTTATATCTAAAGCTCATATTTTCTTTCTGTGGACATATTTACTTGATTATCTGTTTTGTATGCATATTAGCTTTATAAAAATAATAAGTTTTTCCAGAATCCAAATATTGTAGTTTAATCAGGTTTCATACTTATGCAAAGTCAGTTTTTATTTTGTTTAGTAAGAAAAAGTGTTTAATATATAAAGTTTCCTCTCCACTTCCCTTCAATACATTAAAATTAAATATGCAATGCAATATTATTACTATTAACATGGTTGTGAAAAGAAATAAGAAAATATGAAATGCAGTTGGCACATCGAAAAAAATTTGTAGGCATTATTTTGACACCTTACCTACAGTTCTTAATTTCCAATCCTGTATGGATATATGCTATAAAATATGGATTTGCATAAGTTCACTATAAAGGTAAGTATACATATAATGTAAAAATGATTTTTTTTTTTTACTCAATTTCATCTATTATTTTACCACAACTATAAAATGAACTTATTTTCTATAATTCATTTCATAGCTTGATGGCTAACTTTCTGTAAGAATTTTAAAGAATATGAAATATTCTTACTAATTTAAGAGTTACACAGCATTTATTACATATTCTTTTCTAATTTGTGTTTTACATTTTTTTAATTAGATACAGCAGGATAGCTGAAAAAATATTGGTGCGTTGTTTGACATTGATATTTCACAACTAAAATCTGAAAAATGCTTATTTTAAAATTTGTAGCATTTCTTCTATTATATGAAAATCTTAATCCTCCGAAAAGTTCACAACCGTCAAAATGATCAGCAACTAATATGTTCAACGAAGTGTTGGCCTCATGGAAGCAAAATAATTTTAATGGAACTTCCAGCAGTATTGGGGCCTTCACATGGAGCAAAAACAACATTGAACTTCAACACCCATCTGTGTGGATATTTAATAACAGGTGTATTGCCTTCGAACAATCAGATCTTAACTCACTTGACTTCTGTAGAAAAGTTAGAAATAGAAAATCCCCAGTTTGCATTGTATGTGATGCGAAATTATCAAGGCATAGAATGATTTAAATCAGAATTATCTGCAGCGGACTGTCAATTCTGTGATCTTTCGTTTTCAAACTTGTGTAAAAAACAAATATCAAGCCAGTGAACAATTTGTTGAAATATTGTTATTTCTTTTATTTTTTTTTATTAAAATATGGCATATATTTTACAGGATATAGCATTTTTCTGTGTCCCCATAATTTTCAGTTGCCCTGTATATAAAATAATGAAAATACATGTCCAGCAATATACTATGCGTCAAAAAAGATGGTTACGGATTACTTCTGAAACTATAAGAAAATTATAAAGATATTCATATGAAGATAGATATTGAACGAACTGATATAACTTGTACTTTCTCTTATTTTGGAGTCAAAAAACATAAAATTTTTATAATGTTCCTGCATCTAAAAATCCCCAATCACAAAAATTGTTACTGGCCTTTTCTTAAACATACCCAAAAAGTTTGATCCAAACATCTGAGTTAGAGTCAGTCAAAAATCATGATTTATTTCACTTTACAAGAAATTCAAAACATAAAATTGAAAATCGGACTTGAAATTGCATGACAAAGTCACAATATTTGACTCTAACTCAGTGATTTTAGAGGCAGAAAATAAGTGTAGGGGTTGTGTAAATTTTGCGATTTATGCTAACAAAACCTTTTGGGTATGACTAACAATGCAATAGTGATGACTTATGATTGGTGATTTTGAAATGCAAAGACTGTATAAAAGTTAAAATTTTGAATTTTTCTTAAAATAATCTCCATGTAAATGAAAGTACAATTTGAATTCTCTGCCTTTCTATGATTATTTTTGTAGTTCATATTATCCCTCTCTGAGTTACAAAAACATGCTACAATTTTTCTTTGGACACCTGATAATGAGTTTAAAAATATAATATCCCATCAATCTAAAAGAAAAAAAAAAAGACTCAAAATATTGACTGATCATGATAATTTTCTCTGCAGACTTCAATTTAAAAATGGGTAAACACTTTGTATTTCATGATTCAAACCAATACAATTTCTTGACAAGGGGGGTGGGGGAGGGGGATTGCAACTGTGGGCCATAGATTGTGAGTGATATTTCTTGTAGGATGCCACAGGGCACACTGGATTATGTGTGTCATCCGTTCACCCTCTGGGGCACGCTGGATAAGTGGTATCATTATTCTCCCCTGAGATGCCATTCTTGCACCCCTTAAGGTAACCTGGATGAGGGATACCATTACTCTCCCCTCAGATGACATCCTTTCACCCTCTGGGACACCCTGGATAAGGGGTGTCATTACTCTTCCCTGAGGCGCCATCCTTTCACCCCCTGGGACACCCTGGTTAAGGGGTGCCATTACTCTCCCCTGAGATGCCATCCTTTCACCTCCTGGGGCACCCTGGATAAGGGGTGCCATTATTCTCCCATGTGGTGCCATCTTTTCACCCTATTGAACACTGTGGATAAGGGGTGCCATTATTCTTCCCTGAGGTGCCGTCCTTTCACCCCCTGAAACACCCTGGTTTAGGGGTGCCATCCTTTCACCCTAGTTAAGGGTGCCATTTTAGCTCCTCTAGGGGTGTCACCAGTGAGACAAGCTTTTCACCCCTAAAAGGTGCAATGTGTCACCATTAGTTTTAACAGTGTACTGTCATAAGTTTACAATATAAAAAATTATAATAGTTAAAATAATAAATGTATAAAATGATACACTTACCTCATAAAACTTGAGAAGATTAAACTTGAAAACGGAGAAATATAACTTAATATTTTTTTAACAAAGAGATTTAAACAAAGTGCTGACCACCAGAATGACCGGAAAAATTCAAGCGTCTCTGTATTTGGCGTTTCTTTTGGTACTTGGCATCCATCCAGGGTTACTTGGCGAAAGCTGAAAAAAAAGCGGACGGAAAGAAAGAAAGAAAAAAAAAAAACATATCGCGGTTTCGTTTTTATTTCAATTAAATTAGTCTTGCTTCCGAAACTTCTGCATTTTGGAAAATAACGGTTTTTAGTTTTTCTTCCATATCTATATTAGTGATTTTTTTTTTTTTTTTTTCGATTTTCGGTTTGAAGTTTTTTTGCATGAAATTATGCGTAAAATTTGGATTTTAGTAGATATCAATGTAAAATTGTTACAATAATTTAACAAGTCAGTAAAATGGAAATGACAAATGATAAACATGGCAATATATGTTAAATTTAGCAAATTAAAAAAATAATAATAAATAAATAAATAAAACTTTTAAATGAATAAAAATGTTTTCAAACGATAGAAGGTTAATAACTTCAGGTTTGTAACGTTGGAACTTTATTTTGTTGTAATATTTAAGCAAATGTTACACTAAAATTCATATAAAAATGTATCAAAATTGTGTGAACCATCGCCAATTCTAAATCAGTAACACCACTTATGGCAACCATGTGAATGGAAAGTTTCCATTTTCATTATTCTATTTCATTATTAACGGGAACTTTCCCTTTCCTTAGAGATTCTTAGAGAAAATTTCCATTATTGAATGTTTGCGGGCATTTTCTGTTAAAATCAGGAAATTATTTCCTGAATTTTCAGGGTTTTTTTAACAGTGTAACTGTAACTCATTCTAAATAGGATTACAACTAATCAACGTATTAAAATAATTTTATAATAAGTAATTTTAATGGTACTTATAAGTACCGTCGGTAGATAAAGAGTTAAGATTACAGTACAAGTAGAATTTTAAAAGATATTTTCTCTGATGATGAATTTCAGATTTTCGCAACTATGATTATCAGCAGGTGATAGGAATTTATAAAAAAAATATAAATAAAATGTAAAATGTTTCAATTAAGATTGTTTACATACGAAACTTGTGCATGTAGTGGTACTGCTGTTATATATCCCATATTTCCAAACTGATCAAATGTATGAGAAAAAAATGCATATTTCGCATGTAAAAAAATGATTAAATAAGAAACGAAAAACATTTAGAATATTTTTTTATTAATAAACACACTTTACCTATTTTATCACAATATTAACATACCATATGACAAGTACATTTATTTGAAATTTTAAGAGGCAAAAGCTTTAAATATTAACCTTATATATAATATTTAAAGAAACATTAGTATCACATTGACTGACTCATATAGTTCTGATTATTAATTTGAAAGAACAATAATAATCAATTTAGGCACAGAAATTTTAATAAACTAGTTACAGTGTTGTATAAAATCATTTATACATTAATAAGAAAGGAGATAACAATTATGATACATAGGAAACACTCATACGGGCTTATATGATGGAAGTTAAAGATTCGAGGTACCATTTATAAACAAACGGTCTAAATATTAATTGTCAGTAACACATTTTCTAGGTAAATATTGTGATAAGTACCAATTTACTGATATCTTCACCGACAAAATTAAGTTACAACCAACATTGTATTTTGTGCTAAATAATGCGCAAACTAGAGCAACTTACGAATTTAAAGGCGAATTTTGGATTGATAAGCTACTCATGACTGAATTCGTTATTATTTTGTTATATTAATTATTAACTTAACTATTTAATATTTAATAGCATTTAATTATTTAGTTTTAGATTGCTTAATACATTGACTTTTGTATATGTCGTTCTTATAAACAAGGCAACTGATTAAATGAATAGCAGATTTGAAACATATAACTCTTTCTTTGATCATCCGATACTAATGTATGAAGATTATTGTTTTTTATTGTTGAATTTGGTATTTTTTGTAGAATTATTGATTGATTCTTTAGTAGAAAGGAAACTCTCCAATGTAAGTTTATCTTAAGATCCTTTGCATTTTAAACATAAACTCTTTTTTTTTTTCATTACCTGATATTGAAGTATGAGGGTGCATTCGTCACTTATTGTTGAGTTATTGATTGAGACTAGACTACACTGTTAAAAATCTGCTGCATTTTGCTGCAACGCACTCCACCACTTGTATATAATATCTCTATTCCAACCAATGAGAAAGCTCCATTTCACGGCCAAGTAACCGTTTTCTATATAAGCAGAGGAGTGCATTGCATCAAAATGCAGCAGATTTTTAACAGTGTAGAAATGACTCTTTCCGCCACGCACGCACTTCATGCGCTTCAAAATACTATTGCAAAAATCGGAACTTTCATAAAAAAACAGAAACATTCCCGCAACTCTGCTGCAAGCCTTTTACGTAAATTGACGAAATTCTTTTTACAGTGTAGTCAAATGAAGTAAAATTCCATAAACATATCTTAAGTTTCTTTGTATTTTGAACATTTAGTTATTTCTTTCATCATCTACTGTAGATGTATGAGGATATATTTTGCATTTATTGTCTCATTACTACTTCATTCTTTGCAAGGAAAGAAAACTTACCAGTATAAAAATGATATCATAATCATTTGCTCCGAGAACAATTTATACAGCTTCTTTTAACTTTAAACATAAACTTTCGCTTGTATCATCTATTATTATTGCATGAAACCTTTTTTTTATTCAGAAGATTATTTGGAATTTATTGTTGAGCTTTTGTTGATATTTTCCCATAAAGAACCATCATGAAATGAAACATCATACACTGTTAAAATTTTTCGTTTATTGACAGGTTGTTTTCCGTGAAATTTGATCAGAAATTTTCCGTTTTGTTACAAAAATTGAATCTCTCCGTATATCTGTTGCCATTTTAAGATTACAGATTTTCAAATACTAAATTATTACTTTAAAAATGTATCATCCAATGAGACTTCCAATGAGATCGCCACGCACGCACTTCATGCGCTTCAAAATACTATTGCAAAAATCGGAACTTTCACAAAAAAAACAGAAACATTCCCGCAACTCTGCTGCAAGCCTTTTGCGTAAATTGACGAAATTCTTTTTACAGTGTAGTCAAGTAAAATTCCATCGGATAGTACCAAATCAAGTAATTAACCCCCTGACTGCCCAGCCAAAGGGTAATATTGTAATGTTGTTTTCTCTGTAATTTATTAAAAATATAAAGAAAGTTGTTTTTTTCCAACCTGATGCAAAATACATTATTAGTATCGGTGTATAATCTTTGATAGCATCAATCCTAACTTAATTTTTCAGAACTGGGTTTTATTTGTGGAATTATACTAATTTAAATATTGCTTATGTTGCACTGAAATCTGCAGCTTAGTGTGTGAAAAAATCAGCCGGCGGCAGTCAGGAGGTTAAATTTTACACAGTTAACAACAACTGTGTGTAATAGAAAATAGATACGAATAGATGATCAACTGAATAGACGCTTTCAGTGTGACATCAGTCATGGCATTTTCCTTGGATACTGACTCCAAACAAACGGTTGCTATGCTTCATTTCTTATTAAATATCAATCGGGGAGAATGGTATCCTTACATATAAAGCACTAAAGATGTGTCTGTTACATATAGCTAAAAAATGTTGCTGTAATATGCAAATAAAATAGAAAATACAGCATAGCAATCGATTGTTTGGAGTCAGTATCCAAGCAAAACGTCATAACTGACGTCACGACTGAAAGCGTCTATTATTCTTGCTTTTATGCTCTAGGTATCTTATCAGGTCTCGTACTTTTTAAACTTTTAAATATATTTTTTTCTAATAGTAAGATTAGCTTTTTGTAATCACAAGTTTCTCTCATTAAATAAGATAAATATTACTATTCAGAAATTGTAACGTGAAACCGGAAATTTTAATTTGGCGAGTATTGCTGCTCAGAGAATTAAATGATTTAATGTAAATAATTATGTTTATGCTTCCAATAAAGCATATTCCATGTGCATTACATGTGACGTCTGGTTTATTGTTACTTATCCACCATACGTAGAAATAGGGTAAGTCTTGCAATCGTTTTCAAAATTGATTTTTTTTTTCACGGTTTTATGCGTTTCAGACGCTGGAGATACCAAAACACATATTTTAAAAAACCTCTTTTCCCGTCCGTCTATCTGTCTGTTTGTCTGTCTGTCTGTCTGTCTGTCTGTCTGCCTATCAGTCTGTCTGACTGTAATCGCTCTATCTTCGAAAAAAATTGAGATAGAGACTTGAAATTTGCTATGTACTAGTATGTAGGAATGGAACGAAGCCTATTAACTATCAGTAACCTCGATTATCCGGAACTATTTTTTTCGGGCACTCGAAATATTTGTTCTGGTGAAATGTATATAAACATTTTCTATTTTTTTTTTTTTTTTACTTTAAGAAATGGGTATAAAATACAATAAAAAAGCATAAATTTTGCATAAAGAAGAAAGCCGATCCGCTAATTAATTGTTGCGATATTTGTAATCGTGTTTTCCACACGCTTTGATTTTTTATGACCCTGTATTTCATTCAAATTTCAATTCAAAGATCTATTTTAATAGGAAATGAGATGCTTAATCTAACGCAGTAAATTGTTTAATATAATTATCATTCTTAGAGTTATAAGTATGCTTGTTTTACGCAATTCACTGTTACTTGATTTTATTTCATATTTTACAGTATGCATTACCCATGATGGGTAAGTATTACGGTGGACCTCAACGACTAGTTTTTGCTTTTTTTTTCTCAAAAACCGAAGATCATAAGAAGTATGGCTCTTCAATATTTTGTTATGTAACTACACAGAGGACCTCTGTGAAAGCAACGTTTGTGGCGTCTTCGTGGAACACCTTGTAAAAAATCATGCAATATTTTTTCCACATTTATTATCTCAACAATAGTGATTCTTATTTTTTGGTTTTAGAAATAGCTGACTAATTTAGATTAATGTCACAAACCAGAAGAATTGTTTGTTCAAAATACCGGCCACTATTTCAGAATCGTAAAATTTACTCTATTTAAGGACAGACAATCCGTGATTAAATAAAGCAAAAATTCCTGGATGAAAAATGTGGAAGTTATTTTCGATATAAAAATTCCCTAATCTGTCAACACTGATTCAGATGCATAGTATTAGTTAAGTAAAATAGTACAAATTTCAATTTATCATCTTGCAAGAAGCTTTAGAAAAATTATTAGATGAAAAATGTGGAAGTTATTTTCAATATAAAAATTCCCCTATCTGTCAACACTGATTCAGATGCATAGTATTAGTTTAGCAAAAAAAATACAAATTTTAATTTATCATCTTGCAAGAAGCTTTAGAAAAATATAATATAAACCATTCTGAGCTACTGTCAACCTTAAAAAGTATTGCTATATCCTAAGAAACCAATCGTTTCCCGAGATTTAAAGGATTTCTGTTACAAATGTTTTTTAAGGAGAGACAATACTTTGAAATTGGTCAATATAACAATTTTCTTTTTCTTTAATATCAACTGAAAACTTCTTAATTGTAAATATTGTGATACCCCAGTTTTACCTATGTTACACTAATTTATAATTATATCACGAGATATTGTAAATTATATCTTACTAGATCCAGTGCAATGACCCATACAAATAAAAACTTTAAACTGATTTTTTTTTTTTTTTTTTTTTTTTTTTTTTTTTTTTTTACTTGCTTGCTCGAAAAATACTAAGGCTTTCTTGCTAATTTAGATAGAGGTTGTTTTTTTTTACTTGTTCTCCATGATATATTTAATATTTTGTGCATGGATTTAATATTGAAGTTTACAGTTATTTAAAAAAATACAGTTAACTTGAGAGATTGTTAAATTTCCTTCATTTTTTTCATATACGCGAGAAAAAAAATCATATTTAATGTAAAATACTATATATTTAAAAATCTATGCAAAGTTTCATGTAGTATATCTATATAATAAAGGCCAAACGTATCTGTGCGTAACGCATACGTCATGTTTTGAATGGCAACACTTTCCGGTGAAATTTCGGTTTTGCAATTTTCGTTTTTGTAAACTTTTAAACTTCTAGACATTGCACGTTTTCAATCTTTATACCATCGTTTAAAGAAAAAAATGCACTTTTAAATGCCGTTTGTTAGAAAACTGTATCTCGATTTGTTTTTAAGATATTAATTTTTTTGTAGTTTTTGGTTCAATTTCTCTAATGGTGGCAACTTGAATATCGCATTTATGTGGGAAAGAGGGGAAAAATATCCTAAAGTTAGAGTAAAAAAGAAAAAAAACATATGCAGTTTAGTGGATGGAGGTGATGCCAAAAGTGTAACCCTAAAATTCACTGCATTGCATCAAACACAACAGCGTGCTTTCACAAAAAAGGAAAACTTTTAGCGATGCAATTTTAATTCATAATACAATGAAATGCTATTTTATAATGCTAAAATATAATCAGATCATTTTCATTTAGAGAAAAAATTATGTTAAAGAATTCGGTCTCTGTTCCACGTGATTGTTTTGTTTGGGCCGAATGAGAGACTTAAATTGGAAGAGTAACGCCCATCAAACCATTTTAATCGCATACTGCACCTTCATCTATCTCTTTTCTCCATGGAAAATAACAGATCACTGTATATTTTAGTTGTCATTTTTTCATAGCAACTGAAAAATATAGTAATTAAAAACCTGTTATGTCAATATATCGTCGGCTATAAAACCCGGTGAATGTTGTTGGTTTTATTTCGTTTTTATCTATGAATTTAATGACTTTTAGTTGGTTGTAAACTTACTTTACAAAAGATACATCAATTAACTTTTACAAAAATGTATTTTAAAGAATATCTGAGTGTCATATTTTCTTAGTTGTTTTTAAAAACTGAGAATGCAATTTTATTCTTTGGCGAAATCTTTGGCTAATAACTTCTATCTTGCGTCTAATACGGAAGTACCGATAATTTTTAAAGCTGTATATGATTACATAAATAATATGCTTCATATAAAATTGCTGTTTGGAATTAGTTGGCAAATTAAAAAGCCTATTACACAGAAAAAAATTATTAGACCTTTCCAGTTTTAAATTAAAAAAAAAGTTTTTCACCTTTACTTTGTGACCCGGGAACCCCGGGTTCGGTGTACTAGTTCTAATAAATGAGAAAAAAAATAAAGCAAAAATTTTCATATTTCTAAAAATAGTAGGTTTTTTAAAAAGTTAATTTAAAAAATATTTTAGAAAAATAGGCTGTTGTACAAGATTTTTTTTTTTATAATTTTAGTACTAAGTATTCTGCCACCATATTTACTACAGTATTATTTAAAATTGAAGAGTAATTTTCAAAGGTACTGTGTCTCCTTAAAGCCTCTTAAATTTCGTAATTTTTTCCTTGTAGATTTTAGTGCAGAAATACAGGCTTTATATCAGCAAGAAAAATCGGGTTTTTGGGTACTATCAATTCTCATGCAAATATTTTCACGTTCAACAATGGAGTTACAAATAAAAAGGATGATGCATATAGTCAGTAGCGCCATCTTTTCAAAAATATTGAGTGGGCTCAAAATTTTTCTTGAAAAATAACAACTATAATTTTTCCTTCTTATTGTGTATGTGTGTAAAGAGTAAGAGAGGGGGGGGGGTAAATGATTAAAGGTTATTCAAAATTAAATCATGGTTTTTTAAGCAAACTTTTAAATAATTAGAATTATATTTTATAAATAACTTTATTAAATTGTATTCTTATAAGTTCTTCCTTACACTAATATTTATTTTATATAACATTAGAATTGCTAATTATTGAAAGTGCATAAAACAATTTTAAGAAAAGCATACACTTTAATAAAAGAGTTTTATCAATTCAAGACATCAAAGCAGATGGCAAAATATGAGGATTTTTTTTTCCGCGAGAAATTTAACTATACAATGTTTCAGCGCTCCTGTAAGTCTAATTTGTATCTTTACTATTTTTTAAAAATATTTTGAGAACATTAATAAAAGCAAATCTCATTTCAGCGATTAAATAATTAAAAAATAAATTACGAATTAAATCAATTGAAATGGGGTGGGGCGGAGAGATAAAGTTATTGGCTGGGCTCGCGCCCCATGGACCCATATAAGTTGGCGCCACTGCATATAGTTAAGTATATGCAGTAGTATTATGGTATCATTCGCAAATGATAAACAATACACTGCATAGAGTGTATTGTTTATCATTTTCGAATGAAATAACTGAGGAGGCTGTCACAAGATGGCAGTTGTTACTTTTCATCGGATCAATCATTTCCGTTTACCGCCGGTTAAAACTTCCACCAGTAATCTTACATAGAAAATTTTGGTCCATAGTAATGGGAAATTTTTCTCACAAATATGGCTTTTTTTATACTGATGTCAGTTCATTAGTAATGGAAAATTTCTCTCACAAGCATCTTTTTCTTTTCTTTTCTTTTCTTTTTTTTTTTTTTTCTTTTACTGTTGTCAGTTTTTTCAGGTACTATAATCTTTTCACTGACACTAAAAGGAAGTTGTCAGGGTTGTCACAATGTGGTGGAACTACTACCGCCGAAGTAAATTCCAAGCAGTAAAAATGAATATATCCGTTTGCCATTATTTTTGATTAAATTTTTTACATTAATTAGGTGCTTAAATAAAGAGAAATTTTCTACTTAAATTTACTGGTGGAAGTTTGCCGTGGTGGTCACCCCTTCGAAAGTGATTAAAGATGAAGCTTCGCTGTTTTAAGGATATATCAGTTCCTCTTTCTTAATAGTTCCATGCGTTCAACAAACTTTTTCAACGGATAATCATACTAAATTATTAACATTGCAAAATGAACATTATTTAATTGTTCTTGCGGATATAATTTCTCTTACGCGACTGAAAATTCATGCTTCAGAATTCATAGTAATCAAGATAATGATATTTCTTGTTCATCAAGTATAATCAGGCTTAAGAAAACGGATTAATTTTTGTAAAAAATGCTCGTAAATACTTCTTAAACATGTTAGCCACCAAAAAAAAAAAAATTGTTTCAGAAATGTTTCTTTAAATTAAGGAATTCTGTTGGTTTCTGAAGTTTATACAAAAAAAAAAAAAAAAAAAAAAAAAAAAAACCTATTCGAAATCGTGCAGTTGTTGATTTCACATTATAATTCTGGAATCTGGTATGGCAGATTGTACCCGTAAAAAAGTAATAATGCATCGTTTTATAAATAAATTAAACTGTATATTACTCTATATTAATAATCAATTGTATGATCAATGAGGTTAGATGTGTGAATTAGATTCTACTGATTCGTCCGAGGAAATTCAGAGGGGAGCACATTGGCAGCTTCAGCCTAGGGATCCCTGGTTCGAATTCAGGTGCGGACGTTTTTTTACCTAGTTTGAAATTTACATTTGAGTACATTACTCCTTAAACGGACATATTACCTTGAAAATGGTCATAATATCGATTTTCTGTTTTAATACTTACTGAAAGTTTTTTTTAATTGTGAATATTTTGAAACATTTTTACCTATGCAATAATTGTATCGTGAGATATTGTAAATTTCGTGAATAGATCTAGCGCAATTATTCATACCCGTAAAGCATGGTGACGTCACTGCGACGTCGTTGTGAAGTCTCATTGTGATTTTGTGACCATCGATCGTCAATGTGACGTCCCGTGACGTCAATGTGACGTCCCGTGACGTCGATGTGAAGTCACAGTGACTGAAATGTGAAGTCGTTATGGCCGTTTTAGAGCTCGTTTGTGACCACTTCACAAAGTGGTCACAATGTGACAAATTTTTGAAAAATGTGTCATTTGTGACTACTTTGACATTAACAATGTGACGGAACTGTGACAAAAGTGGCGATATTTAAATTGCCAGAAACATGTTTTTTAGAGTAAATAACATGTTTTGAAGAAGTTTTGTAATTTTCTAAAGATATTTTAAAAAGTCACATCTCAGTCACAATGAGACGTCATTGAGTGGTGGTATTTTGGTCACAGATGTGATGTGACCAAAGTGACTCACAATGACATCATTGTGATGTCACTGTGACTATGCATGCTATGAGGGTACAAATGAAAACTTTAAAGTGATTTTTCTTTCTGCTCATATTTTTATAACTTGCATGTTCGAAATATACTAAGAGTTTTTTGCTAATTTAGGTAGAAATCTTTGTTATTTATTCTCCATTGTATATTTAATATTTTTGTGCATTAATTTAACATTCAAGTTTATTTAAGAAAAAAACTATTTAAATTGAGAGTTTAATGAAATTCCTTCATTTTTTAATGTATACGAGAGAAAAAAATCATATTAAATGTATAATCCCATATAGCTAAAAATCCATGAACATGTAGTACATTCTAACGAATGTGGAAAAAAATCGAAGTGAAAATATACATATTTTGAAAAATTGTAGGGATTTTTAAAAAGCTATTTTTTTTATTTAAATTTTAGTAAATTATTCTGTTCTACAAGATTTTTAAATTTTTTTATTTATTTCTTAGTATTAAATATTTTGTCATCACATTTATTACAGTATTACTCTAAATTGAAGAGATAGTTTCAAAGGTACTTTGTCCACTTAACGGTATATTACTTGCATATTTTTATCGTTTATTGATGTTAATTTCATGATTTTAATCTGACACCCAAGCTGCCAGTATTATACCGCATATTCAACAATCTGTTTTACAGTGGAAGGAATCACATTATATTTTATTAAATTCCTTTTATAACCCTTTCGGGTTCGAATTTCTTTTCAATTTTTTGAAAAAATTAGTTTTACGTTAATAACATTGACACTAGCTATCTAAATAGATTAATTAGTGTTTTAATATTATTTCATCGTTAGAAAGATAACGAATGTTGTTATTTTGTGTACTACTTAATTAATATTCATATGACCATAGGCTAAGGAAGAGTTTTTGGATATGTTTAGAAAATATAGTTTTATAATATTGATTAACTTATATTACAAATTTCTAACACTTTTTGTGCTTTATTCCACGAGATTCTTTCAGGAAAGTGACTTTTATTTTAAATTCAAAGAGTGAAATATATGCTTAAAGTAAAAGAATCGCAAACGCCGCAAAGAGAATGAATCAAATAATGATAATTAGTATTATTACTAAATGACTAAACGTAAATGAAGTCATATAATAAATGTATAGACATATACTCGTATTACTACATGTAAATAGTAGCGAAAGTATTTCTTAAAACAAAATAAAACGCCGTTAAAAGACATGTACTATTAATAATACACTAGACCCGAAAGGGATAGGTATAGAAACAATTTTTTTATTTTTATGTGTGAATGCAGTGCGATAGTAAAAAGATTTTTCAGGTAAGAAAGAAAAAAATCACATTTAAACTATTGATGAATTACCTATTTCAAATCAATTTCATATGGACATAGCCATCTAGAATCATTTTTCCTCTAAACAACCGGCATTATATTCAAAGCTCTTTTGATTTATTATTTCTAATATTTACATAAGTAGTCTAAAATGCATAGAGTAAAATGTTTTACCTAATTTGTGAATTTACTGTTAAATCGATAAAAATTATGTGCATTCATATCTTAAAAGAAAGAAAATGCATAAGATTTAAATGTTTCGTTAAAAAATCTAGTTAGAAAAAAATTATATGCATTTTTGTATTATTTACTATGTAATGATTGACTCCATCAGTTGTGAAAATTAAAGAATTGTTTTAGCTATTGCAATTTAATATATAAAAATTATTGTAGAATAAAATTAAAAGTAAAATTCACGCATTTAAAAATAAATATAAGAAGTATTTTTCTTCTATTTATATACTACCTTTGACAATAAAGTTCGGTGAATGAATTCAGGACGACCTATCTGGCAACACTGGAAAAACAAAACGCTGCACCTGCATAGAGGCAATTATTGACAATCTTCCCCCACCGTTGTTCAGTTGAGCGTCGTTTATGTTCTGTGTAAGACATGCTTTACTAAGTGCTTGTTCAGTGTGTTGGTTCTTAACTGAGAACAGGAAAATGGACGAACAAAAGATCAGTTTAAAGTTTGATTTTAAGTTTTGCAAGACACCGAAAGAAATTCATGAGGGGTTGTGCAAATTGAACATCCACCATAGTCGCCAGATCTCAATCCTCCAGACTTATTCCTATTTTCACGACTGAAACTCTCTTTGAAAGAGATTTGACCGTATTGCTGACATCCAACGAAATGTGACGAAGCTTTTGAACTCCATCCCCCCCCCCCAAAAAAAGACTTCTTGCGAATTTCCGCGGACATGTATAGCAGATGTCAGTGGTGCAAAGTTATGAGGGATGACTATTTCGAAGAATGGTACAGTAACTTTCATTAGTATTTCATCTACATGTTACAGGACTATTCACCGAACTTTATTGTCAGAGGTAGTAGTTTTTAGAATTATGATATTAATACACAATTTTATCATTATATCATTAAGTAATCACAATCGACATATTGATGTGTGAGAGATTGTGTGAGATTGTCATAATGAATGTGTTACGCAGCTACTTAAATATCATAAACATGAATTCTGTTTTATATTTGTTGTAAAACATCTAAAAAGTCCAAATAAATATACCTCAGCATTAAAACCAGAATCTTCAATGAAGTGATGACCTTTCATTATAAAGAATTTGCAGCAAAGTAAACGGTCTATTGACCGTTTTCACAGAAGTCGATTATACACCGTAATTTAGTTGTATTCTGACTATAATATAGACAATAATATGGCCAGAATACAGTTATATTACGGTTTTATAACCCTTTTTCTATAAAAACGGTCGATAGACTGGTTACTTTACTGCAAAATTTTTTACAGCGTTTATATGAAAATAGCTCGCGAAGTTCTAGCTAAAATTAAGGGTCCACAACTGTACTAGACCAAGTTCATTTAAAAAAAAAAAAAAAAAAAAAAAAAAAAAAAAAAAAAAAAAAAAAAAAGACAGTCCATATAGAAGGTGGATAAAATCTGTTTTATCCAATCCAGACCACGGGTAACGAAAAAGCCAGGTTACCGTACACATGGTTCTTTCGTACACATGCATTGGAGCATTCGAGTATTACATGACTGCAGCGATCTGTAAAAATAGATACATAGAATGAACCGTTGTAGCCTGTCTTTTTTGTTTGCCTCGTTTATAGACTTGGTTTTCTGTGGGAATGGATAAAACGGATTTTATGCACCTCCTAAATAAACAACCTCATTAAAAAGTGGACTTGGTTGCTAGCCTTTCAAATGTAATTGATATTCTTAATTAATTATACGGAGAGTAGTTAACATAGCAAACAATTAGTTACTTCCGTCAGCATAATTTAAAAAAATTCAAAATTTAAATTCAGGATTATGTAGAAAAATGAAATTATTCAACATTTTACTTATTTATTTATTTTTGTATATTATATAAATTTTAACAAGTGATTTTGATATTTTAGTATTAATTTAATCGAAGTTTTCAAAAAATTTTAAAATCTGAAGAATTTTCTTTTATTTGTTTATAAGTGCAATGCTTTAAACAATCAAATTTTGGAAGAACTAACTTTTAAAGAAATTTACATTTCGAAATCATAAACTTTATCATTGCTTGCTAATAAAAACGTATATATAATTGGAAATAGAGTCATTGAAATAAAAAAATGCAATATGTGTAGTTTCGCAATCAGTTAATTTAATTCAATGTATATATATTTTTTTAATTTTGAATATTAAAAACAAATATAAAAACAAATAGGAATTGTAACGCTTTAACAATAGCTTTAGTGAGATTTTTTTACAATATCAGTATTGAAATTTTAACTAGTCTTAGATTTAGCCAATCAGTACAATATACATTTATAACACAATTTAAAATACATAGACATTATGAAATGCAATAATTAACGTAACAGTACTAATTTTTATGCTAATAAAATATATTACAAAATACAACAAATATTGGTATTAAAACACAGAATTAAATTGTTTTAGGAATAATATGTTTTCAGAGCACCATAGAAATACATAAAAAATTTTTACTATTATATATTTCTCATCTGATTTTTATGCATTTCATTAACTTTACTTTAAATTCATCAATATTTATGGAATGTTTCTAACAGTTTAGGCTTTTTACAAAAACTAAAGTTTTTAAATTTTAGTTACAATGTTAAACATTGTTAATTTTTACATAATCATATAATCACAACTAACTGTTTCAATACATTTATAAGACAGATAATTAAGCAAATTACAATATCACATTCATAAGTTTTATCATAGCATACCATTAGTAGAATTTTATACATGGATTCTAAGAAAAAATACCTTTATTTTTTATTTTATTTGAATAAATTTAAGTCAAAAATTGAACGTAAAAATAAAATTAGCGAAAATTGCTTCGAAAGAAATTAAAAAATATTGTAATTAATTTTACCAAAGATTTTTTATCAACGTAGAGTTCTTTAAAAAATTAATTTATAAATGGGCAAAATATTTTATATCCCCGTATATTTAGAACTTGTTCATGTAAATGAAATGCAGCCATTATTTTTTTTATAATTATATAAGACAAAAAATATATAATTTATTAATTAATAAAACAATCCTGGGCATCTTTGAATTCAGATTTCAAAACATTTCTAAAATTGGCACATTATCAATATTTTTTTACGCAATGTAAGTATCTGTAATAACATATGCCCATTGAAACGTCCCACAACATGACAATATTTGTATTTGCTAATACTCCAAGTACAAAATGGTTGGTTAATTGTATGGGTTTTAATGGCGCAAAATCCCCTGAGGAACATGCTGCGCCAAAACAAAGAATATGAATACAAAAGTGAAAAAGATATCTGGATGGGATATTTCATCCTGATACACTCAGATAAATAAAGAAAGAAAGTTAAGATATTAAAAAGCTAAAATAGTATAACATAGAAGTAAAACAATAGAAAGTTCAATCTGGATAGAGCACCTATCCAGATGTCGTTAAAATGCAAAGAGAATCCAAATCATAAAAAACAATGATAGATATGAAGAGGTTATATTTCGAAATAAAAACCCACATGTTTTAAAAAGATAAAAAAGTGCCCCATGAGGTGTTTCCCACCAAGTACAAAATAAAGCTCAAATAATAAGCCGTCATGCAAGTTATTCAATAACAGAGATATTTCATATACTTAATGATTCTTCTGGAAAGTTTTGGGAAGAAATAGTTTGTACTTTGCTTTTCTTAGTTTAAGAAATATCAACGTAAAAGAACAAAATTTCCTTTCAAAATTTCTTAACAGTGAAAATGGCCATTTATTTCATGAGAAAGTTATAAATACTATTTCCTGAAAATTTAAAATTAAAATATTTTCGAGAGGTTGTAAAAAAATAAAAATGGCGAATGTTTTTGAAACACACATAAAATAAAATGTGCAAATTTGTCAAAAGAAAGAAAAAAAAATCTCATATCAGATGCCCAGAAGTGTTTTTATTATTAAATATGTCCATTTAAAAAGGATGGCTAAAATATGCAATTAATGTATCAAAACAACTACGGCTGTGTTTCATTTTTGGATGTTTTACCGTATATACTCGTGTATACTGCACACGCGTGTAAAATGCTTATCCTATTTTTGATAGGGATTAACGCAAAAAAAAAAAGTATATCGTGTATAATGTGCCTTGTTCTGCATGGTTAGCCTAAATGATTCATCGGGTTTCTAAAGTCTGTTTATTTAAAAGTAAATGACGTGCAGAGACGGGTGATACATTAAAAGATACATACACTCACAAAGTTTCTGGTTCATACTACAAATGTTCGATGTGTCAGCCCTTAATTACCCGACACACATACCAATAATAATCTAGTTCTGTCCATACGTTCAATAGATATTTCTGTCAAAGCCTGTCACAGAAGCGATAGTGCATTCCTGCAAGCGATGCACGACGCAGTATTTTAAACTTCGTGAGTGTATCTATCTTGTCATGTATCACCCATCTTTGTAGGTCGTATACCAGTCAATACAAAGTGTTTTGAAACCCTATGAATCACTTAGACTAACCCTGTATTTTAACAGTAAAAAAATGGGGATATATTTTTTAAATCCTTATTTTTTCATCAACCATCATTTAAAAACTCATTTTTTTCTCGAATCAACATTATCGTAATCAATCATGTATACTTGATTCATTCTTAAAGTGGCATGAAATTGAGGATTCTATGGGACTGAGAAGTAATTCAAGAACGCTTTTTTATTTAACTTTGTTTTTTAAAAAAGCATTACACAAATTATTTTATAATATACCCCTTGTTCTTGTTATTTACGACTGTCTTTCAATATGTTTTTTGATGCCTCGGTAATAGAAATTCTGTTATTTTGACTCAAACAATTCACCCAACGATGCCCTCAATTTTACGTAATTATTTAATGGAAAATAAAGCAAAGAAATCAAAAGCAAGTGAATGCAGATGAAAATCTGACGGCGCCAAATCTAGTGAGTATGGAGAGTGCAAAATACAAATGGTGTCGGAAATTTTACATTTTTTTATTTATATATTTATTTATTTATTTATTTTTACATTCTGTTTAAATGATGTGAATATACACAAAAAATCTATACTATAAAAAATTTGAAACACACTCATTTAGAGAACAAAAAAAAAAAAAAAAAAAAAAAAAAAAATACTTTTTCAAATAGTATAAAACATTATTCCAGCATGTTTTATTTCTGCGAGCATTTTTTATTTAGAGAACTAAAACGATCATGAATTATTCCTCAATCCAATGTAATATGCATTTTTCTCCGACTGGAAACTTTGATTTAAAAAATTTATGGATTCCATACATTTAATCGTAGTATTGAAACTATAGCAGTTCTTTTAATTTCGTTTATTTTATTTTATATTTCAGTATTCGTACAATTTTATCAAAATAACTACCAGTTTTTACTGACTTAGCGAATTTTTACTTCAAATAGCTTTCGAAAGTATCCCCACTTTTTTTGCCTAAACTTCATTTTTAAAAGTGTGCTTTATACATTAAATAATACGGTAGATATTTGCCAATCAGAGTTTATTGTGATCTTATTTGGTTCAGAATAATGGGGATCGAAAGCTGCTTATTAATAGAAATCTAACAATTTAAGAAAAGATTCCGATAAATCGATTTCTCACGTATTCTAAACACTGAAGGGTTTTAATTTATGTAAACACGAAGATCACTCTCTAAGTAAAAATTAACAAGTGAAATTTCAGGTATGCTTTTTTTCATAACTTCATCTAATACAGTCATATCAAACTAGGACATCACATATATGTCTTGACTACATAAAGACAACGCATTTGTGATTTCAAACACTCAGCGTATTTGAAGAGCTCAGTGAAAGAACATGTTTTGTTACATTTTCTCAAAAATAATTTTATTCTATTAAATATGTTATAACATATCCTATTATATGTAAAATTAAATGTAGAAGGTTCTAATTAGTTATGAAGATCTCGGACATTATTTAATAACCTTTAATGATTTTAAACATTTTAAAGATTTTAGTAACACCTATTGCCATATTAAGCAAGGGTTTTCAAAAAAGAAATTAAATTATAGAATTTTTTTAAAAAATTAATCACTTTAATTTTCTCGAAATTTTATTTTAAAAAATGGTAAGTTACGAATTTTTTTAGGAAAATTGTATTTCAAGAACTTATGTAACGGCAACAACAAAAATTCAAATAACAGAAATAGATTTGTACTGTGAACGAAAAGAAAAAATGTAAAGTTACTAAGAATTTTTCAGGGAAATAGGATTCTTAAAACATTTTAAGTAAAGACAACTAGGGTTATACATAACATTTAAGTTAAATTCCTGTAATTTTAGTAGATTCTTTTATAAGTTACAGATTTTAGTAACTTAGAATACAAGTTTTGCAGATCTACATTTTTTTGTACAGTGTACAGGTAAAATTTTAGTAAGCATACAAATTTCGGTAATTTCAAATTTGTAGACGTCTTTTTTTTTTACAGTGACATAACATATATCCTCCCCAAGCTCTTCATTTATTGAAATGTGCGAAGATCCTTACATATTTTTTATTTTCTTGATAAAGAGTCATAATCATTGCTGACGAAATTGTATTTAAATACTATTCAAGTTCCATATTGATTGAAGATTTCTATGTTTTAAAAAATGAAACTGGAAATTATTTCAAATGTTTCAATCAAGATAAGCAGGATTTCTGTTACGAAACAAGCAGGACAGCTTGTGTGCCCGAATTTGACAGCAATCAACATAGAATAATGTTCACTTCATCATTGTCTTGTTTCCTGTGGCTGATTCTCTGTAAAAGATGATTCCGTAAGATTGTTCTCAGAGTCTTCGTGCTGCATTCGGGAATAATAGCGAACATGCTGCGTCGTCAAACCAGTATCTTCACCAGCGGCTGTGGCTTTTGAAGGGAAGCAAGAACTGAAAAAACTCATGAAACCTCCGGAAGCTGTAAAAGGAAACATATTATATTTAGCAAAAAACAGTAGATTAACATTTACATTTATACATAGATAACTACATTTACAATACCTACATTCAAATTTTTTTTTATTGTCGTACCAATTTGAAGCATTAGTTTAGATCTTAATTTTTTTTTAAATTTATTTATCACTAAATACATCGTCATGTATCATAATAAGAAGATGTAGTAATAAAAAAATCTCTACATTAGAAGTGACATTTAAAATATTAAACCTAAAAACGTTTTCGTTCAATCTAAAACATCATCAGTTAGCATGTGGCGCTAACTGATGATGTTCTAGATAGAACGAAAAAATTTTTAGGTTTAAATTTTTAAATGTCCCTTCTAATGTAGAGATTTTTTATTGCTGCATCTTCTTATTTTGATAAATGACGATGTATTTAGTGATAAATAAAATTATTTTAGATCTAAACTAATGATTCGAATTGGTATGATAATAAGAAAAATATTATAATTATTTTAATACATGTATTCTAATTTCGAACAATAAATTTTACGTCTCGCAATTTCCCAACTGAGTGAAAATTTTGGATAAGCCAGGATTCGAACCAAGATTCTTTGCCGTAAGTTACCAATGCGCAACCATTTGAGTTACCCTACACGCAAAGATCTTGTTAATTATGTCATCTAATCTGATATAGGAATAGCAAAACTGATAATAATCTGATATATGATAGCAAACAGAATAAATCGTATGTAACTGCTTGAGAAACGTCAGTCAAATTTGTCTTGGATTAAGGATCAACCAAAACAGATTTTTTAGACCGAAACTGAAACAGAAACTGAATGTCGGTAGTCTAACTATTTTTGTTTTAGACGAAAACGAAAATGTCCAATTTTTAAAAAAAATAATTAACGCATGCAAAAATATACCTAATTAGCAATTAATTGTAACATGTCCGAAGTTATAACGATGAACCTTTTTATTTTCGTATAACATAAAATGTCATTAATTCATCAACGACAAAAAGAATTATTTTTGCGAATATCATCTAATTAATATTTTTTTAGATATACATACCTCAATTTACCTTTTATAAGGATTTTTATAAATGATCATCTGTTATACGATTTTCTCAAAGGGTATTCGAAACTCCTCAGCGGTTTAAAATTAAAAATTTTACTATTATGGGTAAGTCTATAGCTTTTCATGGGCACGTAAAAATCATCTTTAAAGTTTAGTCACATATGCATTTCTTGCTTTATAATTTGCATTCAGTTCTTGAGTCAATAATGACTGATAATTATGAACAGTGAAGCTTATAATAATATAAGAAGAGTTTAACATTTGAAATGATACAGCTGGAATCCATGCTGAAAGTTTTCGAATGAAGAAACGACATTTTTAGAATATAGATAATTTTGCTCAAGATTCGGTCTGGCCGAATTTTCAGTAGCATTTTGGCGAAACTCAAATTTTGGACCGAAAACGAAGCCGAATTTTCGATCGATTTCTATCCAGAATAGCTGAAGTGGTAAAACAATGGGAGGTTACGTGAAAGATTCCTGGCTTGAATGCTATTCTAGACACTTTGCTACTCAGTTGAAAACTGCAAGTTGTATAAAGCATATATTTTAAAAAAAGAAAGCAGAGTTTACTTTTTAAAAAATTATATAGATATACAAAAAAGATATTTAACTCTAAATCATTAAAAAATAATAATAATAATAAAAAAAAAAAATAAAGAAACTTCTGCTGCTTGTACTTCCCCCTGTAAATGCAATTATTCCTCTCTGTACAAAAATACATTAATAATGATCTTGGACATATAATCACTGGAAATCTAAGTATTGTAGACGATTTTACGCTGAAAAAAATTATAGGTTATGGAACTAAGTGTAGAATTGAATTCCCTTTAAATTAAACATTAATTCTATAATATAACAGTTTACATATGGTATTGATATATTTATTTATAAAATTGCAATCTATTACAATAAACCTACTGAATATTTCAATCAATGGAAAATTTTGGTTATTGATAAATTAATTAAGGCTTTAAAATATAGTATTTCACGTCTGGTTACTATTAATACAAAACATTTTTAATTTTTAGCATTATTTTAATCACTTATGTGGACAAATCTTCAAACAAATATATAATTATATGTAAATCCTATTATCATTAACTGGTTACATCCAGTATTTCTTCTAGTAACATCTTTTCAATAAACTAATGATGACATAATTGTAAACAATCGTGAAATTAGAGGTTTTTATAAATTATTAAACATTAACGCTACAAAATTTAATTATCCCTATTTAGTTCTTGTACCAAAATTTCATAAAAATCCAATTAAATTTAGACCTGTTACAACTGGTTGCAGTACATATAATAATACAGCTGATAAACTTCCATTAAAAATTCCTAATCAAATATATACACTTATCGGGTGTCTTGAAAACGACTCAGAGATTTTAAAATTCAATAACTTGCAAACTTTTACAGATATTTTAAAAAAATCTTGCAGGAGAGTTATGTATAAGGTCAAAAGTTTTTTTCCCTGTGATTATGGATTTTAGTTCGAAATACAAACACTAGATGGCTCTGAGAGAGATAGGTGCTCTCTCTAGGCCAAAACTGACGTCACTCAGTACTTATGCGAATTAAGGAGGTTAAGGCTGTGGAATGCGTCCTGTTGGAGAATGAACTTTTGCTATTATTTCCCTATTTTGAATTTAATCCATATAATTTTGATTTTGTTGGAGTCAGCGTAATAAAAGAGAAAATTGGTGTTTCCATGGGAATGACTTCTCTTAAATCGAAATGCGTTAAATAACAAAGTTCGAAATATCGCCTTTTTTATTTTTCTTTCTTTATTTATTTATTAATTTTTACGTTCGAAGAATATTAAGATTTTTTAAAACACGGTTCCTTATTCATCTATTTAATTATTTGGGTAATTTTTAACCGTTATTTAGGTTCCCCGGGCATGTTCGGTATTGTATATGAAGTACGTGGGATTAACAATTCATTTACAGGTGCACCCAAAAGATTTCATTACATCATGATCTATGCGGGGAAATTGTTTGCAAAGTATATTAATGACTTTAAACTCTTTCAAATATATTGAAACTGATATAAATCACTGAATTTCATTGCAAGATGATTATGATAGAATAAGGTATCCATGGCATTTATCGTTCATTTAGAGGGACACTCAAAAATAAGTCGATTACAGCACTGTCTTTAAATAATTATTACTGGAAATGCATTTTCAATTTCGGCATGCGCTTTTAAATTTAACTGTTTTTAGCTACGCTCGTAATTATATAAATACGTATTACCTATAGTTGTTGTTTGGCCCGTCCGTCTGTCTGTCTGTCCGCATATAACAGTGCAAAAACTACTCTGTCGAATCGTTTCAAATTTTAAATATATGATTGTTGTATTATTTTATTTAGTTATTTCGAATTTTATGAAAATTGGATGTATTGTTCTAATCCTGCGACTGTCAAAAGTATTCCGTTACATTACGGCCGATGGGAAAAAATAGTTTCAAGTGCTTTTTAATCGTGCCGTTCGAACATAATGAAATTGATAAGCATTTATGAAGCATATTAAAATACAAATAATGTAGAATAATGCTGCGCTAAGAATTTTTATTATTAATTTACAGGACCGCACAAAATAATTATTTATTATTTAGGCATAGAAGGGAACATTATTTGTGCCATATTTTAATTTTGTTACACACATAATAAAATTGTTATAAGTTGCTTAGATTTACTACAAGTTACTTCCTGTGTAATAGTAAAATTCGGAGTATTCACAGGGACACAGAAAAGATTTTGTATACTATGCTGCATCAAAAACGTTGTACATTAACAATAATTACTGGGAGCTTTTATTTTTTACGTGATTTTTTTTTAAGTTTCACTAAATTTTTGCATGTTACGTTGTGTGCATAAATGGTACAAATCATATATAAAAGAATTCGCATTCGTTACAGAGTGTGAAAGAAAACATCTTAAAGGTGGTTTGTGAATAAGTTACGCATTTTTACGCTGAACAGCTTTCAGTATATTACAATATGTTTAAATAATAGAAATGAAATGATATACAGAGTCACGCAAAAAATTGGATACATAGTCGGCACTAGAAGGTAATCTCTGGAAGTGTGATTTCATTAGATTAAATCATGTTTCAGTTTTAAATAGATTTAGCTAAATAGTGGCGTGTATTTAAATATAATAAGTATAATACAGGGCTATACAAAAGAATTTAAATATGCTTCCGTCTATTTAAATAAATTTCTGAATGTCAAATGCAGCCTAACATGCGTTTTTAACACTTTCCAACATAGTTGAAAGTGCTTAGGGTTATATTTAGTTTGCCTGGCTGTTTTTCCAAGCTTTAACTTGCGTTAAAATAGTTGAATTGGTCTGTAACTGATATATGTTATTGAGATTTATTATGCAGTATTCTGTATTGAAAACAAAATATGAGGCGTTCATCATTCATTTACAAAGACACTCAAAAGTAATTCATTGTATTATGGTCTGTGAGGAAATTTCGCAATTATATAAATATGTAGCACCTATATTCGTCATCTGGTATGTTCATTTATCTATCTAAATTTCGTTTATCTGTCTGTTATTCTTTCTAAATTAGTAAAAAAGTCTTACCATTTATCGATCAAGCTAATAATAAAAATATAACAAGGCGAAAAATCAGTTTAAAGTTTTCATTTGTATAGGCTATTGCACTGGATCTTTTAACAAAATTTAAAATATCTGGCCGTATATTGCCATATAGGTAAAAATAAGGCGTCAAAATAGTCACAGTTAGGCTTTCAGTTAGTATATATACAGAAAATAGATATTTTCCAGAATTTCAAAGTAGTTTGTCCCCTTAAAATACATTAAATTGCACATATAAGTAAGAAATAAAATTATATAATATATATATACTTTTTATAATCGTAAAGCTTTAAAATAAAATTAAGTATGAAATTTGAATACAAAGGCTTTTTTTTAATGTAGGTATAAAAAACTACGTGTTTTTCACTCAATTTCAGGTAATGAAGTTTCATTTTTATGTACTCTTTTATTTAACTCAACCTGGTTTTTGTATATAATGATGGAATTTTGTAATTGTAGAATGAAATTCTGTAATTTTTGGCTTTTAATCCATTTCTTGATAGACAAAAATTATAAACATGTTTTGTTTTCTTTGACAATGTAGCGTTTAAAAACTTTTAGAACTTAACTATAAAATAATATGTTAATTCTTTATACGAAGTTCCTCTGTGTTGTCCCTGTAAATGAACTATAAGCGTGACTACGAAATTTATTTTATATACCGAACATTCTATACTAACTCTCAGTAACATGTAAAATTTACATGGCACTCTGAGTATATTTACAGCCAGGATGATAAACCAACATCATAAACACTTTTTAATTATTTTGGCATGTGTTAAAAAAAAAGTTCTATTAAAAAATTGCTAGTTAATTCCAGCGTATTTCAGGCCCACCAATGGCTGCGAAGTTTTGCTCTCAAAGCTGCTTGATGGGAGACACTCGTCCAATTGCTCCCGTTGGCCTAATCGTTCGGAGTTTTCCCCGTTATTCTTCGAACCTTGTGTAAATACCGGTTAGGATATTTTAGAAAGGGGCGGTGAAAATATAACGTTATAATTTTAGGCGGGAGGGGAGGTCTGTCATATGATATCGTATAATATCTTTAGGGAGAGGGGGGATTGTCTTCTGATATCCATATCATTTTTGACCCGACCAAGATTTTTATTTGTAACATTTCTTTTTAATATAAAATAGCATGTTATAGAACATGCAGTTCCGAAAGACCCTGGCGGAGGGGGCGGAGAGCATCCTCGAGCCGAAAGGTCAAAACAGACCTGACCACTTTGAAGTTCAACTGAATTCCTGGAACTCCCTTCTTTTCTCCCAACTTGCGGTTTACTGACAATAGAAAACAGGGGTGATACAATGGTCAGGGATATCACTATCTTAACCTTACTTAAGGCTCCAGTCCTCGCTCGAGGAAACGCTCGCGAGCTAATGCTATTCCTATGGGGAGGCATTTTTCTAATAACTCTTCCGCATTTTGACATTTTTGGATAATTTTTTTTTTTGCATTGGATAGCTGAGGTGCATACCGACAGCGCACCTTTTTTACTTTTTCGATTTTGGTTGCAGATATATTTTTTAAAAAGCACTTTCAATTTCGAAACCGGTTTTGAAAGTGAAACTAACTTTGTAATAAATATCTGCAACCAAAATCGAAAAAGTAAAAAAAGGTGCGCTGTCGGCATGCACCTCAACTATCCAATGCAAAAAAAAAAAAAAAAAAAAAAAAAAAAAAAAAAAAAAAATCCAAAAATGTCAAAATGCGAAAGAGTTATTGGAAAAATGCTTCCCCATAGGAATAGCATTAGCTCGCGAGCGTTTCCTCGAGCGAGGACAGGGGCCTTACGGGAAAGATTCCTGTCCTACACTTGGATTGAAGTTGAATCACAAAAGTCATTAACATGAAACGCGCCGTGTGGGGACATAAAAGGCGCCGCCTTAGTTGAACTGAAAGTATTGCAGTCTGAATGCAGCCTAATATCCCTTGTGTAGATAAGCTTCCATCAAAAACAACGCCACCATTTTACTTCAGTGATATCTACTAAATATTGAGGCCTCGTAAGTGGGTAAATTGTTTTATACATAATATTAATTTAATTATATAAATTCATATAATTATTTAAAAATAATGCTCTGTAAAAGAGAAGTTTCATTCCATGCGACTTAAATTGAATGTTTTATAAGGGGTTGAAGGGAAAAGGAAAATAGCAGATTGTTTTCACGCTATTCTCGAACAAAAATATTCAAGTTGAATGTCTTTAGCATATGCATTAAAAATTCTCCATGAAGAAAATTGTATCAACTTATTTTAGGAGCAATAATATTTTGCTCTTAGTTTTGATCTATACATTCATAAAATTCTTCTTCCGCAAATAAGTCTGTAAAAATACCACAGGTGGCGCCACTAGAAGAAATAAGTTTTATGATATGCCTGTTACATGTTTTCTATACATTTTAGAAGAGAAAAAAAAAAACGAAAATAGATTCATACTAATTTTTATAAAACATACATTCCTACGTTTATCGCAGGTCTAGAAAAATCTATATGCCCGACATCTGTTTTACCAGACGGGATATTTTGAAAATAATAATGACTGGCACCACTTTTATTAAACGAATTTTACCATCCCAAACAAATTGAAAATTGCACGTCAGACGTAGCAAATGAAGCGCGTTCGTACAATAACGAAGTTTTAAAAATTTTCAGATCCCCAAACGTTCCTCCCCAAACGTTTACACATGCTATTACAGTTGGCAAATTTACAAACTGAACTGGCAAATTCGTTCAAAAATTTAATAAAAAACTATAATGTACTTTCTATTTCTGATAGATTTGACGAAAGTTACCAATATAATTAGAAATATTAAGCTTTTTACAAATAAAAACTATGTTACATTTTCTAATTGTGATAACTTGGTCAAATTGTAAAACTAATTGGCAAATGCCGAGAACTATTTATGTATGCGTTTCATTGAGTTGCCAAATACTGAATTTTGACTTGGCAATTTAAGGCTTTTTAAGGCCACCGATAAAAAGTCTTCGCGAGGAACCTGTATATATAAAACTATAATAGTATGTTTCAATAGTTGCACTCAATAATTTAATTGTAAAATGTTTGTCATTTTCACGAACCGGAATATAATTCGGCTTACTCGGTACCTTTCGAATCCAAAAGTAGTGTCCAAATCCCAATATTGATGAAACAAAAATAACAGAATATCAATCATTTATCTTTCTCTAGATCAGTAATGAATATCGCATATGAAATTAAATAAATGATAGTTTTTTTTTTTTTTTTTTTTTTTTTGACATTTTTGGAAACGTTAATGTACAATTTTCTGAGATTCAATTTCAAAACTAACGATAATAAAATAATATTTTATCCTAAGTATTTTTATCAACTCTGATTCTTTAATACATATATATATATATTACATAGCATCTGTATATTACATTTACAAACGGAATAATAATAGATATTATCCGTAATATAGATATTACGGAATAAATAAAGATTCAACGATATGGAATAGTTTCCGCATTGATTCCAAAAGTGCGAGAGAAAGTGGTGTCACCTGGTGGAAATATGTTCATATAATGATTCTTGAGTAAAATATATTTTATAAAAGGGGATGCACTTTTTAGGTGCGTTCATAGTTTTATAAATACGTAGCACCTATAGTCGTCGTTCAATACGTCTGCCCTCCTGTCTGTCAGTCTGTCCGTCCGTCGTCCGTCTGTCCGTCCGCGTATATTAACACAGAATCAACCAAACCGAATCGTTTGAAATTTAAAATATATAACTGTTACATAATTTTGTAGCGTCATTTCAAATTTTATGAAAATCGGATGCATAGTTCAATTACAGAAACAGTCAAAACTATCCGTTACATGACGGCCAATGGGAAAAAATAGTTTTAAGTGCATTTTAATGATGTTACACTCTTTCGAACATAATACAATTCATATGCATTTATGAAATATATACTAAAATATTCATTCTGTACAATCTGCTGAGCAAGCAATATTTGTTATTCATTTACAAGACCGCACAAAAGTATTACATTATATAACAGTTTAGGAGGGAGCATTGTTGAGGGTCTGGGCCGTTTTAAACTGTTTCACATTTTTTGAAATTGATATGGGTTTCTGAGGCTTACTGCAAATTATTTTCTTTATAGTAGAAAGCAAATATTATTTACAGGGGCACATAAAAGACTTCGCATACTCAGAGCCTGACTAAGGCAGGGGCATGCGGGGTAATTGCCCCGGGCCCCCCGGTTTAAGGGGGCCGCCCAAGGATAGATATAAGTTTTTCGTTAAAGAAGTGTCAAATGATAAAAAATGGTCAAGTGCCCCAAATTCTTTTTTTTTTTTCAATTTTAAGGGTCTTTCTTCCCCTACCCCCTCTGTTTCCGAACCCAATGCCTCGTTGAGGCCTCACATTTGCCCTCATATTCCTGTAATCGAAAAAAAACTGTATTCTATAATTTCTTAAAGTTTTCTTTCTTCTGCTATTATGTATATAGATGTGAATAGTACTTGGTACGAAATTTATGTACACGTACAATAGTTAATTTCAGTTTTAATCACTTTAGTACAATTTATGAAAATTTTTAATATAGAAGGGGGGGGGGCCCTAATAATGTTTGCCCCAGGGCCCTCCACTGTCTAAGTCGGGCCCTGCGTATACTATATTTTATTCAAAATATTGTATACTATGACACCAAAATCGGAAAATTAAAAAAAAAAAAAAATCTGCAAGCAAAATTGATAAGTAAGCACAAATCCAGCTAGAATTAAATCTCAGCCGTTCTGATCAAGAAAAGAATCATTTAAAATTATTAATGAGTAAGCGAGAAATTTTTAAAAGACCGCTCCTATAGGTTTAACATTGACGATCTAGTTTTTTCGCGTGACTAGTGTATGCTCTTAATGCTCAAGCTATTGTTATTCTTATGGAGCGTTGTTTACTTGTTTATTTCCAGCCTTTTAATTATTATTAAGGTTGTTCGTAACTGCTTCCCTCAACAAGCGCAAAACGTTTTGACACATTTACAAATTCATTTTTTAACAGAAACATATAAAATTGGAAGTCCTGGCCAGGGAAGCGATTTCGAATTGAACTTTGTTTATTTTATGATAATTAAATTACCTATTGAGTTATCAACGATTTCGATCACGTGATCACCTGTTTTTCTCCTGCTTTTTGACAGTTTTTTCTGCTTTCGTCGGGAAATGTGTTCAAAAACGTCAACTTTGAAGGCTTGTTATGAAATATCTATTGCGTTTGTAAAAAAAAAAAAAAAAATAGAAAACTAAGTGCAATTAGACAGTTTCTGAATAACAACACCTGCTAGTGTTTCATGTATTTCCGAACAAAAATAAATTAAAACTTATGTCACAAAGTTGTCCTTTTTGATTTAAGAACACCCTTAAATGATTTTTACTTTTATGGGGTTTTTTCTTGTGTTTATATATATATATATATATATAGAGAGAGAGAGAGAGTTATCTGCGGTCGATAACATTTATCGTTCGTGAAAAAGAGGGGTGGGGGAGTGCTAAAATTCATGATTGCCCGGGACGAAAAAAAGGCTAGTTTCGGCTTTGATCATAAACACACATACAAATCTTGATTACGATACTAACTTTGCACTATGTGTTCGGAATACAAAAATAATTTCGTAAAAGAGAAATAATATCTCCTTTTTAGGTACATTCGTAATTACATAAATGCATAGCACCTATAGTCGTTGTTCAGTCCATCCGTCCGTCTGTCTGTTCAAAGCAAAACTTACCCAACCGAATCGTTTAAAATTTAAATAATATAATTTCTGAATAATTTTGTCGAGTTATTTCTAATTTTATGAAAATCGGATGAATAGTTTAATGGCGGGGACAATCAAAAGTATCCTGTTTCTTTACGATCAATGGGGGAAAATAGTTTCAAATGAATTTTAATGGTGTTATACTCTTAAAAACATAATAAATTGATACGCATCTATGAAGTACATACTAAAAAATACATTCTGCGCAATCTGTGGTGCAAAGAGTATTTGTTATTAATTTACCAAAAAAAAAATGGCCACACAAAATCTTGTTAAATTATTTTACATATGACGAAATTGATATACGTTGCTGAGGTTTACTACAAGTTATTTCCTGTGTAATAGAAAATGGATAGAATTTACAGGGACACACAAAAGATCTGGTCACGATACTGTATCCGATGTACTGTATACGATTACACGAAGATCTGAAAATATTTGAAACTTCGTTATTGTATGAACGCACCTCATTTGCTACGTTTGACGTGCAATATCCATTTTGTTGTATTTAACAGTATCAAAAGATATACACTTAAATAGTCTTTTAAAAACTTAATTTGTTTTAAAAAAACTTAAATATTTTACATACCTGTGTACCGCACAACAGAATGTCCAACAATCCAAAGGGCCATGTATATTATCAGAGATAAAAAACAAAGAACGACTCCCGTCACCAAAAATGTAATTGGCCCTGTTCGATCAAATTCCTGTAAAAGAGGAATAATTAACAATTGTATAGAATGTAGTTCTAATTAGAGTTATACAAATAAAATTATATATTTTCTATCTGAAAAATAAAAATAAAAACATGATTTAAAGAATTTGTGAGAAAGCTAGAAAATTTTGGCAGAAATGATTCGTATAAAATTAAAAATATCTAAACGCATTGTTAAAAATTACGTTTTTTTAAGAATTTTACACAAACTTGTTTGTAAATTACTGCAAAAGAATAGCTAGAATTGCTATTGTATTTTACATTATTATATCAGAATTTCTATTGACTAGTAAAAATTTTATGTTTGGATTTAAATCTGATGGTTGTAAAGTACCGGTATATGTAAGATTTATATTCTATTTTTACAGCTCTACGGTTGTGCACTGGGTTGAAATTATTGGGTTTAAACTGTCATGTTAAAGTATAAATTGTTTTCAGCTAAAGAAATTTGAAACACCTTTATTCTGGTTTGCTTAAGATTTTTTACACCTTTTTGAAGAAATACGAAATGATCGGAATATATTTTTTTATTTTCAAAGAAATTGTAAGATATATATATATTATTTCTTTTTTCCTTTTCTAACCATTTTTAGGTAGCTTTCATTACCATAAGTAAAAAGCTACCCATTGCAGCAATCGGGAGAAAAGCGCTGCTGAAAAATTTTGATATATTTTCACCGATCATGATCCCAAGACCATCCGTTCAAATGTTGACATATATACAGTCCCTGGCCAAATTATTAGACGCACTCCCTTTTCCTTGTGTCGAATCATATTACTAGCTTCATAGAAATATTAATGTGCGAATAATTGCAATTAATTATGTACATCATTTGTAGGATTATAATAAATAAAAAACATGCCTATGACTTTAAAACTCTTTCTTTTTATAAATTAAATTAAAAATGGCTGAAATTGCAAAATTGCAACTTGAAGCTCAAAAAAATGTCAATATTTTTGGAGCCTCTTTTGGCGGCTATCAGTGTCTCTATTCTTCGCGGCATGCTGTTAATACAAAATTGAAGAGTTTCTTGTATGCGTGGGTGACGATTCCAGATATGGATAAGATTTTCTATGAGCTGGGTTTTGTTTGTTATGACTTCTTAGTCAATTCTCCAGACCAATATAAAGAGGTTTTCAAAATCGGTTTATTCTAAAGCTAAAATGATGGTTTCCAAATGAAGAACCATTTGTATTTTTGCAAGGTAAAGCTTTTTGTTACATAGCACGATCCGTCAAGGTCTACTTTCAATAAAAAAAATACCCCTGTGTTGAACTGATCCCGGTAATTCATCAGACATGAATACCAATGAAAATGTTTGTTAGCTAATGAAGAAAGAACTGGACAAACAGCTCATAACGAGCAAAACACAGCTCATAGAAAAACTTATCCTTGTCTGGAAACATCACTCACACATGCAAGAAACATTTCAATTTTATACAAACAGCATGCCATGAAGAATAGAGGCACTGATTGCCGCCAAATGAGATTCCAAAATATATTGACATTTTTTTGAATTTCATGTTTTAAGTTTTACAATTTTAGCAATTGTTGATTTAATTTACAAAAATAAATAATTTTAAAGTCATTGGCATGTTTTTAATTTATTATAATCCTACAGATGATGTATATAATTAATTGTAATTATTGGCATAGTAATATCTTTATGAAACTTGTTATATGATTCGACACAAGAAAATATGAGTGCGTCTAATAATTTGGCCAGGGACTGTATATATATTCATATACAGGGTGTCCAGCAAATAACGCTCTGATTTCAAAATTAAATTTCTCAAAAACAAAGATCAATAGAATTATGCAGTAAACGGTTTGTTTATCAGGTAAGCTGTAAAAATCTTATATAAAAGTTTCGAACGGAAAATATTTTGAAAAGATTGTGTTCTGATTTCAAAGAATGCTTTGATTTGACATTTTTCTTGCTTTAGATTGCTGCCAGAGAATGTGTTTTTCGGCTTAAAGTGCCATATTTCATAGTTTTTTTTAATAAAATTTTTGAAATTTCGAAAAGCTAAAAATTTACTTCGAAAAATCTTTAAAATATTGCACTCTAAGCTGAAAAATTATTTCTCTGTAGGCAATCTAAAACAAGAAAAATGTCAAATCAAAGCATTCTATGCAATCAGAACGCAATTTTTTCAAAATATTCACTATTTGAAATTAAGATTTTTACAGCTTACCTAATGAAAAAACGCTTACCGCATATTACTATCGATCTTTGTTTTTGAGAAATTTAATTTTGAAATCAGGGTGTTATTTGCTGGACACCCTGTATATATATCTGATATTTGTCATGCTGTAACTATCGTATTTATGAACCGATTAGAATGAAACTTGGTGTGTACATAGTATATACTAATGTCTCGACCGAGTTCGTTGGCCAGCATCATCCTCCATCTCGTTTCAAAATGGCGGCCATTTAATTTTTTTAATTAAAATTTAAAATTAAATCAAAAATTTTAAAAGCGGAAAAATGTTTTTCTTTTATGTGTTAGATTTTTATACAAAGATTCCAGAGCATTTGTTTATTTTTTCTATATTTTAAAAAATGACTGAGTTACAGCACTTTGAATTTCTATTGTGGCTGACATTTTGAAACGATCTGATTTTTTTCACGTGATAACACGCGTATTTATGAACCTATTTGGATGTAACTTGTTATGTATATAGTACATACCGACGCCTTGACAGAGATCATTGGCCAGTTCCATCCGTATCTTGTTTCAAAATGGAGGTCATTTAAATTTAAAAAATATTAAATTTAAAATTGTGAGGGAGTGATTTTTGCATAAAGGCACTCTAGTATTTCTGAGATCGTGACGTCAATAATTTAACTAGTGTAAGCGTAAAAGCGACATCTATCCTTTCTTTTACTTTAACTTTCTAGAGTGTGTGTGCTCTTTCGGATTTTACAGTTAGCTTGCGGTTATTGGTAATATGTTAATGTGAAGTATCTCAGTTTGCAGCATATAAAAGCTTGGGTTTGAGTGTCTCTGGCATTAGCCAGCAGCCAGCGAGTGAGGTTCTCTGCCATTAGACAAGCGAAGTGAATTATTGTTCAGCGAAGTGCTAAAGTAGCGACGGCCTCCAGTGAAGTGGAAGGAAGTTTGGATAGTTGATTTGAGATTCGGCCGTGGTAAGAGAATTTACAGTAGTTCCATTTTTGATTATTTGTAAAATAAAGAATTACCCACAGCCACGGGCTGTTTAATTAAGCTTTGTTTAGCAGTTCAGGCCAGAAGATAGTGAGAAGTGTTAGTAGGTGCCCCGACTGAGCTAGGCCGAAGCCTGTGAGTAGGATTTAGCTGTTCATAGTGTTTTCAGTTGTGTAAATTTGAGACTTGCTCCACTTCCCTTCAGCCATTATCACTTTAATAAACTTTGTTATTTTATCCTAAATTACTGAGTATGTCTACATTTAACCTCCACCACGACCAACCTAACGTTACAGATGACGCTCAGCATGCATGTACCGTTACAAATGACGCCCACCGTGGGTTTACCGTTACAAAATTAAGTACAAAAATTGAGAAACTGCAAAAGATTTTTCTTTTATGTATTTGACCTTGATACAAAGATTCCAGAGCATTTTTCGTTTCGTTTATATCGTAAAAAATGGCTGAGTTGTAGTACTTTGAATTTCTAGTGCGGCTGACATTTCGAAATGTTCTTATTTTTATCACGTGATAACACGTCTATTTATGAACCGATTTGGATGTAACTTGGTGTATACATACATACCGATTCCTGATCCGAGTTCTTTGACCAATTCCATCCGTATTTTTGTTACAAAATGGCGGAATATTAAATAAAAAAAAATTTAATTTAATATTAGGAACAAAAATGTAAGAAATTGGAAAAGATTTTTAATTTTTGTGTTTGACCGTGATACAAAGATTCCACAGCATTTTTTGTTCCACCAGGTTCATAAAAAATTCCTGAGTTATAGTACTTTCAATTTCTAGTGTAGCTGACATTATGAAAGGTCTGAACTTTGTCACACGATAATACGCATATTTATAAACCGATTTGGACATAAATCCATGTTGGTATAGTACATACCAATGTCTTGACCGAGTTATTGGCCAACTTCTTCCGCCATCTTGTTTCAAAATGGCGGCAATTTATTTTTTTGACTTAAAATGACTATAAAAAAATTTTCGAAATTAAAAAAAAAATCTTACGTGTTCAACCTTGATACAAAGATTTTGGAGCATATTTTAATTCGTCTATATGTTAAAAAAATGACTGAGTTATAGCACTTTGAATTTCTAGTGTGGCTAACATTTTGAAGCAATCTGATTCTTTTTGTTATGCAATAATACGCGTATTTATGAACCAAGTTAGATGTAACTTCGTGTGTACATAGTACATACCAGTGTCTCACTTGAGCTCATTGGACAACTTCATCCGCCACCTTGTTTGAAAATGGCAGCCATTTAAGTTTGTCGAAAAACTTTTAAATTTATAAGGATGTACTAAAAAAAATAGAAATTAAAAAAGGTTTTTTATGAAGTGTTTGATCTTAATACATGAATTCCGGACTATTTTTTAGTTTGCCTTTCCATAAAAAACGGATGAGATATAGCAGTTTGAATTTCTAATGTGGATGACATTTTTAAAAATCTATTTGCTTGCGACAGTACTCGTATATATGAACCGCGATGTCGATCTGAGTGTGCATGTGCACATGAATTAAAATTGTGACCAAGCTCATTGGTTTGTTTTACCCATCATGTTGTTTTAAAATGGCGGGCATTTGATGATATCGTGGAATTTGGCGACCTTATAAATCGCTTAAAATAGAAACAGCTTCAATAGAAGATCACTAATTTCTAAAAACCTACCTTAATATTCAGCATTGACAAATACTAATATCGAATCTTATATAATCGGGTTCCACCGATTTGAGCTTCGTTTGTATGTATCTTCTTCTATGTTTGAATAACTTAATTTAAAATAAATAAATAAATAAATAAGGTGTATAAAAGCTATCTCTTCCTTCGGTACTGGCCGGAAGAACTTTGATTATACTATCGTGATTTATTTTTAATGATTTTCTCCATTTTATTTTGGTTTTATGCGTGTTGGTAGCCCCAAATACGTATTATTTTGGTTTTTCGTGGGTAATACAAACATGAAACTAATACTTTATTTGTAGTTCCAAAGTATTTGTGGCCCTGAAGATTCTACTTAGTTCTACAAATTTTGATTGTATTCATTTTAATTTCTTTCCATTTTTCAATGTGGAAATTTGCATTAAATTTAATGATTTAAATATACATATATGGGGTATGATGAATCGATTATGGTTGTGCATATTTCGAATAATATGCAGAGAATAATATGCATTAAAATAATAGGTATAATATCTTATTTCTTACTGTTCCTTGTTTAAATATCGCATTTTTTCTTGCTAGATTAAAATATTATTTTACACAGATACTTTTGGAGAAGAAATAAGGTAAGATGGTAAAAAATCTCCTATAATTGCCTTAAAAATTAATTTATGGAAGAAAAATGTGTATTAAAGTTATAACTCAAACAAAATAGATGGTAAAGTAACTACGAATAATTATAATAATATACGTATATTTTAAATTACCTATACACTGTAAAAAAAAAAGGGTCGATCTACTAAAAAAAATTTAGTGATCCTTGTAATTACTAAAAAAATTTAGTAATCTTACTCAGTTATAAGAAAATCTGTAAGAGTTACTAGAAAAAAGCTAGCAATGAATAGAGTTAATAGTTTTATATTTTTAATAGCTATTACTAAAACGCGCTTGGTGTGGTCGGGATAGCCTTGTGGTTATAGCACAGAACTCCAGACTGAAAGGCCTCGGGTTCGAAGCTCGACACCACCAAAGACGTACCGAGTGTATACAGTGTAAGTATTCGTTAAGTAAAAGGGTTCCGAAATCAAAATTGCGCAGGTGGCAATGTTTGATGCTGCCATCTATTGAGGTGTTGCCGGAAATCTACCGCTGCAAAAATTGCGTTTGGACTAGCTATTAAGAATCCGTGAGTAATGGTTACTAAAAAAAATTTTGGAGCTGTTACTAAAATTTGCTGGCTGGCTCATACTAAAAAGTTTTAAATTAGTTATACAAAAAATTCTTTTGTTCAGTTTACAAGTTTTTGTTCACTTGCAAAAAAAAAGTTTGGAATAGTTACTAAAAAATTCTGTGGAATACAAATTTACTAAAAAATTTTTAGTAACCTCATGATTTTTTTTTTATTTTTTATTATTATTATTTTTTTTTTTTACAGTGTAAGAGCTATTTTGGCAATGTAGTGATTTACAATTTTATTTTGCTTTTGGGTTACGCGATTTTCAAAATTATCTACGTTTATGTCAAATATAGCCGTTAACGTATTATGAGAGAAAAAAATTAATTTTAAAGGACGATTATGATATTTAAAAAATACATAAAAGGAAAACATGTGATGATATTTTACAATTAAAAAAGTAACTACTTACATGTCCTTAAATGAAAATAACACAATATATAATAAAACCTAAGAAATTTAACACTATAACCATGTTAAACCATAATAACCATAATAAAATACATTGTTTGAAGGTCTATTTATAAATTCTAAACCACTAAATTTTTTTTCTTATTTTTTACTGTCCCTCGTTTAATTATCGCATTTTCCTTGCTAGATTAAAACATTACTTTACACAGAAAAAGAAATGGTGACAGTAAAAAACCTCTTATAACTGACTTATAAATTAATTTATGGAAGGAAAATGTGTATTAAAGCTAAACTCAAAGAAAATAGACGGTAAAGTAACTGCGAATAATTATAATAATACACATATATTTACAATTATTACTTATCAGAGTTTTGTGATTTTGGAAACGTACACTGATAAAAATCTGTACCATTTGCTGCAGCGTCACTCTTTTTTTTTTAATATCTATATAGAATATTACTATTCTGACCAATAAGAATGCTCCATAACACAGGAAGTAACCATTTTCTATAAAAGTGGTGGAGTGACGCTGCAGCAAATGGTACAATTTTTTATCAGCATACTGTATTACAATTTTACTTTGCGATTAGGTTTCGCGATTTTTAAAAATTATCTACGTTTATGTCAAATATAGCCGTTCACGTATTATAAGGTAAAAAATATAATTTTAAAGATGGATTATGATATTTAAAAAAAAAATAAAGCAAAACTTATGATGAATTTTTACAATTAAAAAAAAGAATTACTTACATGTCCTAAAATGACTGGCATTGACATTTCACCGAGAGCTGCACCAAAGACAAGGAAAGTCGTAATCGTAGCTAAAAAGAAAAGATAACAGACAGATAAGTTTTATTTCGGTGATCTATGCAGTACCCGTTGATTTAACTTATTTCTTCTACAAATTGAGATTATTAGGCCGTAGTAGCCTAGTGGTCATGGCATCGAACTCCAGATTGAAAGGACTGGGGTTCAACACTCGACATCACCAAATATTCACCGAGTGTATTCAGTGTAGGCGCTTGTTAAATAAAGGGGTTCTGAAAGTCCTGTGATTGGTCATAGCAGTTACCACGGGTATTGATCTCTGAAGAAACCTTCCCTCCCCTTCAGAGACATATCGAAATTGAGGAGATGGCGATTTTTAGTGCTGCCATCTATAGGGGAATTTCCGAACATCCTCTGCTGCAGAAGTCTCACTTCTAACCCCCTGAATGTAGTCCAATAGAAGCTCCATCAACCTTCTTGGCCTTTTAGGTCATGTCAATTACAATTGAGATTATTTGTTTCAGAATCTTTTCAATTAAAAAATACGAATGACTTCGGAAACATTTTAGTTATATTACCATTACTTTATGGGATAACTGTACTTCAAATAATTTCGTTTTGACTACCCTTCTTGGATACTTCATTTTGACTGAGTAAGTTGAAGTATTCCACTGGATAAGAGTATTTCCAAACAAAAATCTTTGGGGCAAATATATACAACAATTGCAATAAATTTCTAACATGAAAAATACCATTTAAAATTAACCATACACTTTAAAAAACCGGACAATTTTATGGAAACTATAATCGCAATCGGGATTCCAGTACAATCCAAATTTTTTAACACTAAAATTTCCGTAAATTTAAAAAAAAAAACATTTTCTTTTCTCTCAAAAAAACAAAAAGTTTTCTGAAATTTAAGGAAATTTTCCTATTAAAAAATCGAGATTGTACTGGCGTCCTGATTGCCAGTACAATCGCCGTAAAATTGTCCGTTTTTTTACAATGTATCCTAAAGGAAGTTGAGTGGAACTCATGGAAGTCCAAAAGGTAGCTCAATTAGATATCGATAACTAAACCCCTTCGTACACGCGTCGTATATACATGCTATATATAGAGTTGCAAAAAGTCGGTTTATTCCCGGGTTTATTCCCAATAGACCAGGTTTATTCCCAGGTTCATTCCCAAAAAAACGAATTATTCCAAAAAATCCCGGGTTTTTTCCAGGTTTATTCCTAAAAACCCGGTTTATTCCCGGGTTTAAACCGGGTTTTTTCTAACCTTTGCAACGCTAGCTATATACGATACGTACATTCGATACATACGTTTTTTTACCAGGATTTTTGATTAGTAATTCTCGCCTTATTTCGGTGATTAATTTAGGCAAATATTACTGCATAGAGAAAAGTTTGCTTTAATTAATAACAGAACATTCCGTATTTAACGAAATTAGCCATTGAATTTTTCTCGTGTAAAATCAGATTTTCTGAATTACATAATTTCTAGAACGTATTCTATCATGGGAATTAAAGGGTTAAATTTGAAGCTTTTATAATTTATGTTTAGAAAAGCATGAAGTAAGATAACCCCGTTGCGGGGCAAGTTGCCTATACCTATGGGGTAATTTGGCTCACGCTTCATAAAAAGTTAACCGAAGCTCAAATAAGGTACGCAGTTAAGAGAAATCAGTTTCATTATTACCAGCAAGTTTAAACAAAAGAATTATCCCCGTACAATGCAGATTCTAAAGTATGCAGATATAAAAATAATGAATAAGATATTAGCATTGAATAACTTTTATCTTACTTGGTATCATCATCAACAATACAATTATCAACAAATTTCATTAATAATGAACTCAAATACAAAATAACATAGAGATAGTACTTTATAGCTTAACCTAGCTTAATTAAGTAATTAAAATGGTACAACATAAATCGCTACATACAAAAAAAAAAAAAAAAAAAAAAAAAAAAATCATGCTTTTTTTGTATGTGTTTTAATTAATTTTTATAATGTTTCCAAAAGAAAGAAAGAATTTTTTTTATACAATGTACACATTTTTTAAAATATTAATTTCATAATTTATAATTATATTTTTACAATTTCAACATAGGTACAGCGCTCTCTATATATTACTTTTAAACAAAAACTGAAGGAAGTCATAACTCCCAATCGAATGAATCCTATAGTGTTTTTCTGTGGCAATTTATCTATTAACCCTTTACTGAACAGCGTGTCACTTCTGCACATACTTAAAAACACTACAATTCTCATTATGTGACATGAATTTGACCAACAGGATCGTTGTAACGATCAAGAACTGTCCAAAGACTGGAATAACAGTTATTTTGTCCACGTTAGATGGCTATATTAGACAAAAACTTAAAGTTTGTTCTTCGTAAACAAAAAAATTTTATCAAGCTATTACTATATACTTAAAAATATTAATTTAAAAAAATTGCAAAATATTAAGCAAATAAAGTTAATTAATTTAAGTCCATTTAATGGAAAAATATAGCAATAAATACTTAAAATCCCTAATTGTGTATATAGGTTACACTCAAAATAAATAAATAAATAAATAAATAAATAAAATTTTAGCTGAAAATTTGAATTTTTTTATACTGTACTACTACTGTACTGTAAAATCATTTTTAACACTGGGAGAGAAAACATGTCCACGAAAAAAATTATCAATTTTAGGATAAATTTTGCGTTTAAAATTTCAGTGAAATACAATGAGAGACTTCCAGTCTGCGGTTACTGCTATGCATTTCGATATCTCTGCTGACGATTTAAATGACTGAATGTGGATAGAAATTAACAACAGCGAACCAATTTCAGAGGTCACAAAAGTTCAGGATATCATTTATGCTTTAGTGCATAAGGATTACTATGAGCTAGATGAAGGTGATGAAACTGAAAATGATGTGGTAATGAAAGACGAAAATGCACATCTTGGTGAAGTCATTTCACAGTTAACGAAGGTAATTTCGTGAATGGAGTGGCAAAACGATTCAGAATGTGTTCATCTACTCTATCGTGCTAGTTTGAAACAATATACTGAATAAAAAGAATATTGCCCAGTTAAACTGATGGCATTGAGCTCACAGACTACGCATACTAATTGTACATTACAGCCTTGTATTTTGGTTAATTCCGTTCGAAAAAAATTAGGAAGGGGAAACAGCTCTCCCCTTTTTCCTTTTTTGTACTTAATCATTGAACCTCCTAAACTATCAAGAACATGCTTTATCATATAAAAAATTTATATCCAAAATTCAGAGCAAATCGGATAATTCTTAATAAAAACCCATTTAGCATTTATATAATTTAAGAGGAGTTATTCCCCTCTTTTATACTTAACCATTAAACTTCCAAAACTATTCAGAGATTTGAACGAAATCTGACAATTCTGGTTGAAAAATCCATTTATACAAGTTAAGGGGAGGGGCATTAGAACCCCCGTTCCCCCTGTTTATACTTATTCAATGAACACCTAATAACAGCCACGGACTCGCCCCATCAGAATGATCCTATATCTAAATTTTGAACGAAAACTGTTAATTTTGCATGAAAATCCCGTTTATGTCAATTAAAAGGAGGGGCATGAGCCCCCCGTTCCCCCTGTTTATACTTATTCAATGAACACCTAATAACAGCCACGGTATCGCCTCATCAGAATGATCCTATATCTAAATTTTGAACGAAAACTGTTAATTCTGCATGAAAATCCCGTTTATATCAATTAAGGGGAGGGGCATGAGCCCCCGTTCCCCCTGTTGATACTTATTCAATGAACACCTAATAACAGTCCCGGAATCGCCTCATCAGAATGATCCTATATCTAAATTTTGAACGAAAACTGTTAATTCTGCATGAAAATCCCGTTTATATCAATTAATGGAGAACGAGGTTAGATATTAGGTTATTAGAGGGGGAACGGGGGGCTCATGCCCCCCGTTCCCCCTCTTATACATATCGAATGAACTCCAAAAACTAATCAGAGAAGCGCCTTATCAGGATATACCTATATACAAAATTTCAAGTGGATCCGATATTTTTATCATGAGTTATCGCGTTACGCACCTACGAACGTACGAACGTACATACAGATCGGACGGGCACATAAGCTCTCAGGCTATATGATAGCCTGTGAGCTAAAAAGCATGCTGTTCGACAAACCACACTGATGGACTTTTTTAAGATAGTGTAAGATTAAGTTTGTGTTCAATGAAAGATAACGTTAATTACATTTCACAAAAAGGGTAAGTGTTTTTGTCATTTTGTACCATTTCTTTGACACCATTTCGATATACCGCGGTTTAGTTATAACGCAGGTTTAGTTATAACATGTCTTCCAACAATCGCGTTATATCGGGCTTCTACTGCAGTTACAACTTTAAGAACAGTTCCATACAGATTGTACCAGTTTATATCACGCTAAATGAAACAGTTCATTATCAAATGCTAGTTAACAGGCTAATGGGATGATTGAGGCTGAACTGTTGTAACTTACGCGTCACTTTAATGTATTCCTCTGTTAAAGAGAGTGCTGTAGGGAAGACTGAACTCATAAAGAGACCAATGATGCATGTTCCCATCACCAGGACGGCTTTACTCTGATTGAAAGCGAGCATGAAGAGCATACCCAGTGTGCATCCAACCTGAAACATAAAGAAACACAACAATAAACACCCAGCATCAATAAACTCATTTTAGAAACACTTTTTGTCTCCGAATTTTCAACACATTAATGTATTGTGAATTAGAAAACTTCATATACAAAACTTTTTTTGTCTTTTCATTGTGTTCTTAATATATTTCAAATATAATTCAATGTGTTCTTAATACGTTTAAAAAATATTGCTATCTAGAAATGTGTTTTAAAAATAGTGTTGTTAATTATGTTCAAATAGTGTTGTAAATAGTGTTGATGAAAATAGTTTCCTAAAATAGTGTGCTGCATAATACCTCAAATTAACAAAACAACAGCAACGCTAAAAATTCTCAATCGCAAAAATAAATACATTTTGTCCCCGAATTCACGACGCATTAATTTATTCTGAGACGTTTTTTGTGTTGTGATTGTGTTCTTAATACGTTGCAAAAGTGTTGTTCTCAAGAAATGTGTTCTTAATACGCTTAAAAATATTGCTATCTAGAAATGCGTTTTACAAATAGTGTAGTTGATTGTGTTGAAATAGTGTTGTAAATACTGTTGATGAAAATATTTTACTAAAATAGTGTATTGCTGCACAACACTTTGTCCTCAAATTAACAACACATTCCAAAAACCACACAATTTAGAGCACTATAAAAAATCACATTAAAACACATTCAAAGGATTTTCTACATGATGCCTTTAAAATAACGCAATTTTAAATTGAATGTTTTGAAATCACATTTTCTAATCTTGGGATTTTTAACAACACTTTTTGAACAATCTTTTTTTTTTCGTCCAACACATTCGAAGCACATTCACATCGCAATGAAAAATGATTTCAGTAAGAAGTGTTGATTTTTAATGTTCAGTTAGTGTTGCAAAAGTCTTTCACGAGTTTGCAGTGTATGGGATAATGTATCGAACAATGTAAAGTATAACACCAATCTTCATTATTTATTTATTGAACACATACACCTGACTTGTGTGCTTGACATGAAAGCCCGCTTATAAGTCATCGTTAATATACAAGGACGCGATAGCACAAGGAAATTTACAATGCTAGAGAATTACAACCGGGAGTGTGCAGAGGAGCCAGTGGGAGTCGAACCCACAGACCTCCTACGTTCTCTAACAGTTAGCGGTGTGGTGTCTTAACCACTCGGCCACGGAGGCCCCATCAGTTAATATTCTTTTGCATATAGCGGATATTTTATTGGATTTTAAAGAAAGTTTTCGTTTCAAACAGATTTCTGCCACACGAACGATTCAAAAAGTTGTTATTGCTTTATTCTCATTTAAATGCTTATTACTTTTTAAAAAAATTGCAATTAAAAATGATGCTTACTATAATTTCCGGCGTATAAGCTGCTGCTCAGATAACTCTGGTTCCAATCAGAATTTTTTAAAAACATTATACAACATATTTTTACATAGCATTTATTTGGCTTGATTTTTACTTTCTTCTATCTTTACAAGAAGAAAATATTGGATTCGTAAAAATGTTTGACTTCCGGTTTTCGATGGATTTACACGTTTTAAAGGATCAGCGATAACAAAATGCATGGTCTTACAAAATGTTTGTTTGTGAGTCTGTATGTGCATGACACAAATTTTGTGGACGATCTATCTCAAGAACTAGGGCACGGAATTTAATGAAAATTTATATTCAGTTAGTCCCAGATATAAATTGATTATTGTAAATCACTCAACAGGTAGCACTGCTATGCAGCATTTTACACGATTTTCTAAGTAGCCAATCAACTCATCCAAAATAACTCATATTCAGTAAGTTCTTGACATGGATAGACGTTCTGATGTAGATTGCTTAACCCTTTGAGCTCTGGTGGGTAAATTTCTTCAAAATTCCAAATGTCACATTGGCACCAGTATTTTGCAAAGAAAAAAAACGGTTAACTATATACAAGAAAAAATGCATTAAAGCTTTTTCAAATAAATTTGGTCAAATTTTCTGGTGCCGTTGTGACATTTCGGAATTAAAATTATGTGGTAGAAAATTCTACCATCAGAGCTCAAAGGGTTAACAGATGGCGCTGCTAAGCTGCATTTTTCACGATTTCCACAATAGTTCTATTTCAAGAACTAATACACCGCTAATTCAGTTAGATGTTGGCATAAATTAGTAAAGATTAGTTTTCAGTGTAAATCATTCAATATGTAGAGCTGCTATGCCGCATTTTGCACGATTCACGTGATTAGAATGACAGTCACAGCTCAGGAATTAATTCACGCAATTTCATATCACTAAAATCCTCATGATGGGCATAGGTCGCTCTTTAATTATCGCAATGTAAATCGAATTTTAAAATATTAACATGTATGAGATAGAAGAAAATTTTCGGATTACCACATTCGACTAGTTTAAAGAAAATTTCCGGTTTCAAAAATACTTAATTTAGCTGCGGCTTACACACCGAAAATTACAATAGGTATTACTTTTTATTATATTTAACCTGAAAGTGAACTTTTGCATAGTAAACACGGGAAAATGTATGCAACAAAGTCAACAACCACATCAATCTTCCTTTAAATTCGGCTAATATTATATTGGATTTTAACGAAAGTTTTTGGCTCAGAATGCTTTTTTTCTACTAAGTAAGGATGAAAAAGTTACTGCTATTTAAAATATTATTAATTATTAATTCAAAAATTATATAGGTGTTGTTTTTATCAATATCCACCCTGAAATAAAATTTCTGAATATAAATATGATGAAATGCATTTAACAGCGGTATCTTCCTTACATAAAGCTGAAATTTTGATTAATTTTTTTTTCTTTCATAACACAGTTTTTGAGCCATGAAGAAGTAACAATTTGGAAATTGCATATGAGGTGCGTTCGTACTATACCGAAGTTTTAAAAATATTCAGATCGTTGTGTAATAGTATATGAATTATGTATTTATTAGTAGTTATTATATATTTTAAATTTCAAACGATTCGGTTTGACAGTTTTTGCATAGTTATATGCGGAAGGACGGACAGATTGAACGACGACTATATTTGCTACGTATTTACATAATTACAAATAAACCTAAAACGTTATTATTCCTTTATTTTTTATAAATGCTAATAGCTTATTAAAGTAAAAAAAAACAAACAAATTATTTATTATTTTAAAATCATTAACGCCTTCGCAACGACCGTCAAGTATACTTTTTTTCTAGTTGTTTGGCAAAACTTTTTTGAAATTGTAATTTTCGTATTGTTTAATCGCGAACATTTCGCTATTAAATAAGGTTAAAATTACTGTTCGGAAATATTAGATATCAAATTCAAGGATTTTCATACAAAGAGTTAAAATAAATTTCATTTCAAATCGTTTCAGCTAAATAAAAAACTCTTATACGAGTACATTGCAATTTAGATTTATGTGGTGTGGTTTCAAAATGCCATCTATGCATTCAAAATTTCTCAGTGCTAGTACATTTAAATAGAATGGTCGTTGTTGTCAACAAATTAAATTGCAAAAAAAAAAAAAAAAAAAAAAAAAAAAAAAAAAAAAAAGGAAAATGGAATTTACATGTCAACTTGAGCTGGCGTAGAAATTCCATTTCAAGTTAACCTGGAACTTGACCTGATCTCGACAAAAGGATTTCATTGACCCGCAATCGGACACCAACCCGAAATGTAAGGAAATCGAGTAATATTTTAATGGAATTATGAAAAATAATCTTCAATAAAATATAATATAAGTTTCATCCTTTATACCGAAAACTGGACATATCTATATTATTTATATGCAAAAACAGTAAAATATCTTAATAGTCGAAACCTCGAGATCTTTGAAAGTGTCCTGAATCGCGTCAGTTTGTCCGTTGTATCGTCTCACAGTCTTTCTAATTTTCTTTCTGATATTCGGGTTCAGAATGTCGGTCTCCAGAATGCTTTTTGGAGGATCTAACTTAAATTTTTGCAGCCTTTATTGTCGATTTGTTTGTTTGCCCGGAATATAGTGAAATAAAATGCAATAATAAACGTAAATATACTTGGATTGATAAGACTTTATGAACAATTGACTTACAGTCATGTGCAACAAGAATAGTATGCGATTGAGCTAACACTTTCAAACATAATTAAAAACGTTTATAACTTCGATTTGTTTGTCTCTCCGAACTATAGTGAAATAAAATGCAATAAACGTAAATAAAAGTAAATGTACTTCGATTGATAAAGCTTTATTATCCCTTGATGTACAATCACGTGCAATAAGGATAATATGCGATAGGGATAACACTTTCTAGCATAATTAAAAAGCGTTTTATGAGTTCTAATTGTTTGTCTATCCGGAGGGTAGTGCAATAAAATGCAATAATAAATGTAAATATAAGTAAATGAACTGGATTGATAGAGCTTTATGATCAATTGACGTACAATCATGTGCAATAAGAATAGTATGCGATTGAGATAACACTTTCTAACATAATTAAAAAGCGTTTATGACTTCGATTTGTTTGTCTATCCGGACTATAGTGTAATAAAATGCAATAATAAACGTGAATAAAAGTAAATATACTTGGATTGATAAAAGTTTATGATCCATTGACATACAATCATGTGTAATAAAAATAGTATGCGACCGGGATAAAACTTTCTAACATAATTAAAAAGCATTTATGACTTCGATTTATTTGTTTATCCGGACTATAGCTAAATAAAATGCAAAAATAAACGTAAATAAACGTAATTAAATTTGGACTGACAAGGCTTTATCATCTATTGACGTACGATCATGTAGAATAAGAATATAATGCGATCGAGATAAAACTTTCTAGATTTTACACCTTCTAGATTAGAACACTTTAACGGTGTTGTATTATTTCAAACAAAATTAAATTTATGTGCATTTCTGAGGCGCTTTAGAGCTTGCTTTTTTGTACAATATCTAGCGCAAAGCATTTATCATTTATTTACAACGTCACACAAAATAATTAATTCTCATAATGGTATATGTTAAAAATCGTATTTAAATGATGCTACACTATTTGAAATATATGGATACTTATAGAGATTATTGAGGTGCAGGAGAAGATGTTTACTGCAGAGTATGACGTTCATAACAGTCATATATTTACAGGGACAGAAAAAAAATATTTCAACTTCAGTTCTGGTACTTCGATTTACGTTGCTAAATTTTTGCATATTACAGGGTGTGTATAATTTCTAAAAACTATATACAATTCTACATTTAATAGTTCGTAAGAATTCATTTGAATGGGAATTAAAAGCTTAGATATACTTTTAAAAATTCAGCTATTCATTTTTCAGCTTAATTATATTTAGTATAACAAGGAATGTTTGCATATAATATATAGAACTCGTATAAAGGGCTACTCAAAGTTCAGGACACATTGTTGTCTATGGGTGGTAAGTTCTGAAATTACGTTTTCAATTGTGTTATGCATATTTTATCTAAATTGGATTTAAACTTAATAAGAGGGGCGTATAAAAATTCGTAAATAAAATAATTGTAAAAAAATATTTGAACAATTTTCTGTCTATAGATGGAGTTCCTAAAGGTGACTTCTCAACTGTCTTATGTGTTTTGGGAATCTTTTTTAGTGTTGCTTGCACCTAGCATCGAGACCTAGTTCATTTTGTAGTTATATACATAAAAGTTAGGAAACCAATAAAAAATCCCTGCTAAAATCATATTTTATGTGTATTTTTTTATTTTAATTTTTTTATTATTGAATTTCTATTTGTTTATCTCACGCCAAAAGTGAGTTAAGTTGCCAAACATGGCGCTACAAATTTTTCGCTTGCCTTATTTTGGGGCTATGACATTCGGCTAGGGCTGCCAAAAATCTCTACTTTTGAAAACACTCCAACTTTTCGCCCACAAAAATGCGAATATAATGTCCTAATTTTTCAAAACAAAATTCATAGGATTTCGAAGCAATTTCTATTTTTTTCTAATGTTTTATATTTACTATTAACTAATTAAATTTTAATTGCTTTTCTTTAAAAAAAAAAAAAAAAAGGAAAATAACCTATGTTATAGGATTTTTTTTTTTTTTTACTATATGTGAATAGTTCGATATGTGGCCTCGAAAATAGCATTTTCAGAAAGTTATGCTACTTCAGAACAAAAAAATATGACTTTAACATAAAACATTTTTTGGTTCCCAAACTTCTTCGTATGGGGCTTTAAAATGCTCCAAGTCTTAATATTTGATGCGAGCAACATCAGAAAAGATTCCCTTGTAAGTTAAATTTTTACATGCTATTTAGTATAGAGAGATAGATTATAGAGATTTATTATATATAGATACATGCACACACATATCATGCACACGAATTCGCAAAAGAATTTAAGTACTTTCCTGATATAGACAGTAACCACTGAAATCTGGTTTTCAAATGCATTTCCAAATTGTTTAATTAGATATCTTCTTTCATTTTTTTTATCCAGTAAAATTCCTTTAAAATAGAATGAAAGCATTGGAAAGTGTTTTATAATCTGTGCTTTACGCACGATTTTTCGTTCTTGTTTTAATATTAGAGGAATAAAAATTTTCATAAAACACATAGAAGTCGGTGTTGAAAATGTAAATATTTTCCCCTTTCACTGATATGTAACTTACATGCGTAATATCCACATGTAACTTACATGCGTTTATCCAATGCTTATCCAAAAAATATAATACTATAAAGAGTTCCAGATTTTCTTTAATGTTCTTCATTCAAATCATAATCATTTTGAATTTCATCTTTCATATAGAAGTCATATAATCATTAAATCTGTGCGATAAAATCAGTGCTAATTTAATCCCTTTACTTATTACATGTAAAGATAATCTTAATGTATCTAACTGAATATATATATATATATATATCTATATACAGTAAAACCTCTAAATAACGGACACCTTGGGAGCACGGAAATTGTCCGCTATTCGGAGATGTCCGCTATTGAGAAAATCTCAGAAATAGAAAAATTGGCACTGAATGCTTAATGCTTCATTAGTTGATTTTTATATGTCCTAAAACCTCCATTATATGATTAACCAAAAATTAAAATAATTTTTAAAGCAATAAAACTGAAATAAAATAGTACATACATGTATCCATTGTTTATTACATTCTTACAAAAAATTTTTTTTAGTGTGAAGTTTTAACTTTGTCAGTAACTTTAATTCTTTTGAATCCTCTTTTTCTAAAAGAAAAAATTGCATAGCTGTTTACTGCATTTTTCTGCGTCTTAAAAGCATACAATCTCAAATCATCCGATGGAGGGAGGGCAGGGGGTGATCACAGATAAATGTAGGGGTTGAGGGGATTTTCCCCAGCACATCCCCACATTTATCTGTGATCTCAAAATTTGTAACACATTGCCCTGATGAGTTTAGAGGATTTTTATTTTTTCCCCTCCTTATAAAATAACTTTTCATTTTCTTTTTTGCAAAATCAATGTCCGCTATTCGGAATGTACGTTATTCAGAGGTTAAACATACAAAATTTTAAGTTTTGGGAGTGGTGATTTGAAAACTGTCCGTTAAATAGAGGTGTCCGCTATTCGGGAGTGTCCGTTATGGAGGTTTTACTGTATAAACATATTTATCTTCCATGGATATTTTACGCTCAGCATTATCTTCCGGTGAGTTTCCTGCAACTTCCTCATTTTATTTTTATGCGTTAGTGTATTAAACATATGAACAAAATTTATTCTTATATATTTATTTTCTTAACCAAAGACCACTAAAGGTTTATTCATAAACTCTATTCATAGCTTCCGATTCCTACACACGATATATATTTTTTATGTGTATTTATTAAAAAGTGCTATCAGGCATAAACATTTAATAAAACTCTTTTTGTAATCTCCGACCCCTAAAACGTGTAAATCCGTTGAAAAAATTTTCGATTAAAATACTTTCTTCTATTGAAGATAGAAGAATGTAAAAATACACGTTTCCAAGAAATTTTTGTAGATTATTAACAGTAGAACGCTGAGCGGGTGTCAATTCCACACCGTTTAATGGACTAATTATCAATTCAAACCAGATTTTTTTTTTTTTTTTTTGTAAAATAATAAGTTACAAATCTACTACACTAAAATAAGTAAAATTATTAATTAAAACAATTTTGAATAAATTTTCTGGTTAAAAAATATGTTTCCGAAACTTACGTATTTCTCGGCGTCCTAGTGTGAATCAATTTCCTCAATCCTGATTATGCGTTTACAGAATGTTATTAATTCTCAACTAAGTCTTTACAGTTGCATAATTTATTGCTGCAAGAGTATCGAAATAATAATAAATTTAATAATAATATTAATGATGTTAATTTATAATGTTTGTCTAGAACGCTTTTATTTTGAACACGAAAAAGTTTACTTAAAACTGATAATAACTGCACAATATAATGCACAATAAGACCTACTCAGTAAAATTCTTAAAAAACCGTGCAGCAAAAGAAATTTTATCTTTTCAAAAAGTGTTCTTCAAAACTGGGAAACATATTTATGGGTCATTCGGAAAATCACGTGCATTTGGGAAAATTAATTCGTCCTTGGAAATTATATACATTAATTGCTAAACATTTACATATCGGAAACAATATCTAATAATTAAAAGATACGAGTTAATTTTCCCAAACGACTCAACACTTTCGGAGATTTCTAACAATAAGGAACGCTTTTAGAAACCGTAATTAAATCAGAAGCGTTTTTGTTAGTGTCTATATTATATATTTTTAAGATTAATGTAATATTTATTATTATTATTATTTTTACTGTATAGACAGGTCTTGGCAGCAAAAAAAGTGCACTAATTGGCATATCCTAGGAACCTGGTACCGGCTTTTCTGATTAAAAAAAAATAATTTAATATTCAGCTCGCAGAATGCTTTTTTAATCACAGAATATTTTTGTAAAATAAAATAAGGCAAAATGGTTTATTAAAAAACTGTGATAAAATTTTATGTCAGTAAATTGTTAAAATCTTATCCACCTACTTAAAGTAGTAAAATCTCTCCCAATAGGTATATCATATTTCGTTATTTCTGAGCAACAAATTAACCAGTCCATATTTTAATCATTCCTTGAGCAAATAAAATTTTTCTAATTATTATTTAATCAAGCCATACTATGATTATTCAATAACCTTAAGAAAATCATAATAATAAATTCGTCTTATTAATTAAAATTTGCAAGATTTATAACAGAATCGATAAAATTACAATCAAGTTATAAAAATTTAAACACACACTATAATCCACTAAATGCTTTTATAAACACGTTTATGAGCATCCCAAGGCGTGAAGCTAAAACATCCGGCTCCCACACTGAACGTTGTGCGTTCGAACCTCACCTCTGAAGTGTCATTTTTGCTTCTGTCAATGAATACAGGAGCTTCTAAAAGATTCGACAGATGGCAGCACTAGCCCTTTTTTGACTAAATTTTTAATGAAACTAGTATCGACAAACAAGTGAGTAAAATAATTTCATCAATTTGACGAAATATTTGCTCGGAGCATTTCACAAGAAACGACTTCATCAAAAACGAAGAAAATTTCGTGAAATCTGAGTATTCATTTCCGAGTGTGTTAATTTTCGACTTTTTCTGGAACTAACTACGGAATAAATGCATTTTGCTCAATAAAACGTTCATTGTTTAATAACACGATAAATTTCAGTCGGACAAAAGTAGATTTTTTTTTTCTTTTTGAAAAAATCTTTCGAATATAGATTATACGACGAGGGTCCTTAAAGAAATTACGATTTCGTAATAAATAAAAGTATTTTGACGTAAATGCATTTCCACATGATGTATTTCAGCATATTTCTAAACCTTTAAAACTATTGATATATAAATAGTTGTTAGCCAATTATAAGAAGGTCCAGCTTGTAATATAGACATTTTCTATTATAGGTTGAAACCATTCAAGAACTGTATTTTTGTAGCTCAAATTCTTCATACAAAAATTGTCTCAGTTACCAATAAACCAAATAAATTAGTACATCTCCCACTTCTTGTGCAATTAATTATGTACACCTGAAATGCTTTCGTATAAATTAACAATAACTAACAAAACGTTATACAAAATAAAAAATACTTACTATATTACACCCAAGCATAAATGCAGGAGCTAGTCGAGTTGCTATGGCTATCGATAGGAGTCTTCCCATTGCAAACGTGCCCTAAAAAATAGTTGCATTGCAGCAAAGTTAGTACGTGTTGTAAATAAAGCCGCATCTATATTCGAGGAGTTGAGAATCAGAGTGTATTATCCCCATTTTAATGAAAAATGATTTCAATTGTTAAAGCACAGAGCCCTATTTAAGAAAGAGATTACACAACGATGAAATGTCTGCCATCTTACTTACACATTTGAGGGTACGCTGTTGAACATAATACAATTTCACTAGCTTTAGATACATTTAGAGATGACTACATCTGTGAAACTGAGATTCTGCACTCGAAATTGGTAAACAAGAGGTGCTGGGTTCGAATCCAATCGCGCTTGTCTGCCTAATCGTTCGGAGCTTTTCGTGTTTTTTCTTAGAACCGTTGCGGAACTTCCCGCGGTTTTCTTTCGTATTTCCATGCGTAAATATCGGATAGGTTCCCTTAGAAAGACCCCCCTCCCCCACTGAGGGCACTTTTCCTTCAGGGCCTATATTTCTGATGTTCATAATTGGCCGCAATAAACACAGCCAATCAACTTTTGGATGTAAGAAAAATCTTTTATATCACTTCAAAAACAGATTAAATTATAAATCGAATAATTTTAATTGAATTATCGATTCCTGATGTATTTGAATTAATAAATAAAAAAACTCGATTGTTTTATTTACTAAAACAAATAAAAATATTAATGTTTTGGATAAGTAAATAAATCACTGAATTTTTAAATATCGTATATTCATTTATGTATAAAATTTATATTTTTCAGCAGTCTTATTTCTGATTTTCTTAAGAAAAATGCCCGATTTAATTATCATACTTTTAAAAACATTTCTGAATATAATAGCAGAACTCTAATATTATATTTATCATATCTTATTATTTAGATTCTTTAAAGTCACAGCAGCATCTATAAATTAATTTAGAAGATAAAATAGGCCTCTCTTCAGTGTAACGTTAAACCTAGGCTAAATCGTGCATGTTTTAGAAAAAAAAGAGACATGACTTTATTTTTGAAACCTTAATCCCTTGGGGACGAGCGACTCGTATACGTGCCGCAAAAAGGCTTAAGAATCCTTGTTTTCCCTACCAGTAAAATTTTACTGTAAAATTTGTTATTAAATTGGAGCATTTTCTCGATATAATAAGTAACGAATTTCTATTTTTAAAAACCGGTGACAAAACATTAAAAATTTCGCAAAAGGCTTCCATCGCGAAGGGGTTAAAGGCAAAAATATCCATTTTAAAATAATTGCTGGTTGTATAAAAAACTGGCGATACACTGTAAACACAGAGTAGTAACAGAGCCCCAACTCGGCTTGAAAAGAGCGCCCTCAGTGGATCACTTAAAAACTAAACCATCAAGTTGGAGATTCTTATCCTCGTGATTTCTGTTTAATTGTAACCTTATTCTGCTTGGCGCTTCTTGCTGAATGCTGATTTGATTATCGTTGCACATGTGCTTATGCTATTTGATCTTAGATTTCCGCGCTTATATTGATTCGTAATTATTACTGTTATTATTCTTGAATTTTCAAGTTTAAATTATTAGATCGTTATGTTACGAAGAGACGCATGCATTGTTTGCAAGACGAATACGTCAAAGTTATTTCATAATTCTTTCATGAATTTCAAAACAAGAAGCAGCAAGCCGTCGCTGTATTTTTTTTCCTTATCATTTGTCGCCAAGGAAGCGATTTTTCGCCGAATTAGCAACCTCTCTTATGTTATGATCGTAGTTTCAGAGTGGTCCGCTCGTGTCGCTACTGTCTATGCGTAATCCCATGTTAAACAAGTTGCCATTACAGTGTATGAAAGTTGATTCTCTGTTCCGTACTCTGTGCACTGTAAACATTAAAGACCCAAACTGGGTTGTAGGATTTCTGGGTATAGTAGTTTTTCTAAAATGGTACAGTAGTGTTCCCAAAATGGTATATTAATGTTCCCAAAGTAGTTACCCCAAAATGGTTTAAAATAGAGCAGATCCTTATTAATATAAAAACAATGAAAACTTTTTAGATATAACGTATATCTTATCTAAGCTGTTCTGATTGTTTTAATGTTATTAAGGACTGTGGGTTTTTTAAGCCATTTTTTTTGCTACAAAGTGAATTTTATAGTTTGAAAAACTGCTGTGCCTAAAAATCTTACAACCCAATTTGGGTCTTTTGTTTTTACAGTGTAGTGGAGGGAAAATAATAATGTTATTTATTTTCAGGTTGAAATTCATTTTACATGAAAATTTAAGTAAAACTACATTTTGTAACGTAAAATGAAATCCAAATCACATGAAGGAATCACCTTGCGATGTAATCTTTTAAAGTTTTGTGGGCAGTTATTCAAAACCTTTCATAGCGCAAATGGTGTCGAATTCAAAATTTGTAACTGAGATGACGGATTTGCCAGATCTCTTCAGTCTCTCTAGATCTAGCGTCACTAGCGTTGTATGTCATGCCATCTGTCGGATGTATGATGAAATTAATTAATTTGGAAACTCTTCGAATCATAGAGCTTGTTTAACCGTACTGCTGTGTTCGAGTCCATTTCGACTCAAAAGCCATATTCAGAGTTTTCAAGCCTCCAGCGTCTTGCACACTTCTATTATATAAAAGAATTTTATTCTTTGAAATTCCCAAAATTTTCCAATTGCATACAAGAACATTTTCTATATTAAAATACCAGTAAGAAACTTGGCAGCTCTGCATATTGGAAATAACGTATATTCAAAATGAACACAACAATAGGGCTAAGGTGTGTGTTCACTCAATGGAAAACTTCCGCACCGTAATGTTAAACTAATACGCAGGTTAATAAACTAATACTCGTTTAAATTTGCATATTTTTTAAACGTATTTTACTTTTATTTATTTATTTATTGCATAGAATAGCTGAATTCGATCTTTAGTAGGATTGTTATTTTACTTTTTCGATTTTGGTTACAGATTTTTTTTTTTCAAAAAGGTATTTTTAGTTTTAAAACCAGTTCCGAAAGTGAAAGTACCTTTTAAAAAAATCTGTAACCAAAATTGAAAGAGTAAAAAATAGTCATACTAAAGATCAAATTCACCTATCCAAAATAAAAATAAAAAAGTTTAAGAATAATTAAATTAAAACGAGAAATTCGAAATTAACCTGCCGATTGGTTTAACAGGAACGTAGGGGTTCCGGGAGATTTCAAGCGAGTGAAGATTCCCTTTAAAAGCCCACACTACTGACTGAAAAGACCCGGATGATAATGTTAATATGGGGTGATAATATAAGGCCGTTCTTTTCAAATATCTCGCTCACATTTTAAAATTTTTACATGATTTTTTTTTGCATAGGATAGCTGAGGACGATCTACAGCAGGGCTAGTTTTTACTCTTTTGATTTTGGTTATATATATATATTTTATATTATGATAGCTTCTATTTCAGAACCGGTTCGGAAAGTTAAAGTAATTAAAATAAAAAAAATCTGAAACCAAAATTGAAAAAGTAAAAACTAGCCCGGTTGTACATCGTTCTCAGCTACCATATGGAAAAAAATCATGTAAATATATTAAAATTTGAGCGAGATATTTGAAAAGAACGCCCCCATAGACTTAACATTATCATCCGGGTTATTATCATCTGGTCATTTACAGTCAGTAGTGTGGGCTCTTAAGAGATAGTCCAGCGTAACTTGGATATCAGAATTCCAGTGCAAGAGTAATTCACGTAGCTTAGTCCACCATGGCTCTGCCAATGTAATCATTTTATGCTAATTGAAGAAGTTGGTCTCTCTAGTAATGGACCTAAAAGAATTTGGCAGAATGGGAATAAAAGAATTTGGCACAAATTTTTAAACATTTTGGAAAGCATTTTCTTCAAAACACAAGTAGTGAGGTAAGTCCACTCTGGTTCAAAACGCCTCATTTAATTTTCACTAAATAAATTTAGAAAAAAAAAAATTAACATTTTATGAAATAGACATTTTATTACGTCTAATTATATTCAAAGTTACCACAGAGGTTTGAAATGACGAAAAGTGATTGGAGTTTGGTCGTGGATTAGAAAACCTGTAATTAAATTAAAGTAATTCTTCATTATGCATTTATTTATTTATATGTTATAGAAATAAAAAAAATGTTTCGTATATTGTAAAAAAAAAAATAAAATAAAATAAAATAAAATAAAATAAAACTTTTACTATTGTACGAAAAATTAACCTTGCATAATTAGTTTTGCCTTGATTTTGATGTCTGAGTTGCTTATTTTCCAGCCGCCACTTTTTTTTATATACATATTATTACGCTGTTTTAGATATTTAGATTATATCTTAAACATAACAACAACAACAAAATTCCCATTTATAACAAAAAATATGAAAGATTTTTATAGATTTAATTATTTTTATTTTAACATTCTTTAATTTACGTAATACTTGTTTTTCATCTATAAACATTAGACAAAATAATAAATAGCGTAAAGTAGTAATTGCGTTCGAAAGATCGTGTCAAAAAGTCCAGCTTGCATATTTTTCAGCCGAACAAAAATATGAGCAATTTTTATAGATATTTAATTGTTTTTAATTGTAATTTCTTTGCTTGATTTTAATCTACAAACAATAGACAACATAATGAGTAGAGTTTAGAAGAAATGGTGACTAAATATTCGCAATCTGGTCCAAAAAAATCATCGCAAAACTAGTGTTGCAAGAATAATTTGCTGTGCAATATTAAAACTTTTGTAATACTTTTATACATTTTGACAAACGTGTTATCTTCAGTGAAACTCACATATATAAATTCAAATGGAAAAAAAATGTTGAAACAAATTACAGGCTTCCTGACTCGCTATCAAATTTTGACAATTCTCGTCATCTAAATATTTCTGGTCATCTTAATCTAAATAAAGTACTTTAAAAATACAGAGCTTAAAAAAAAAATTAATAGCGAAACTTTTGGAAAGAAAGCAGTTATAAAAATAAGAATCAATTACAATATTTTGATTAAATTTTACATACATAATTGTATGCATTATACGCTCTAATTTTCTAATATCGTAATAAAACATAATTTTTACTTACCCAAAATAAAGCATTCAAATAAGCTGCATTAGATTTCTTCAAATTTACTGGGCCTTTAACTGCATACGAATAGAGATAACCACCATAAATTGCCTAAAAACAAAATTATAATAATACGTAGTTAATGAACTTTATTGTCAATTCAATATATATATATATATATATATATATATATATATATATATATATATATATATATATATATATATATATATATATATATATATATATATATATATTAAAGATCAAAGTTTTGCTTATTCTATGCGTCATACCTTTTTCTATAAAGATAAAAAAAAAAAAAATCTGACAGCTCTAGAGGTATTGATTTGATACTTTATAAAAAAGTACGCTTTGTAATCCTCTTCAAAGAAAACATAACTTATAAATTGAAAATCATTTTTCGTACAATTAATTACCAAGAAGGCATTATATGAGAATGAGTAGAAATAGTTGCTAAATAGAGATAAAGCTCGCAACGACACACTGAGCATGTTCAGCACACCTTACCGGTCACTTACCGAAGTAACCAATGTTACGACCGATTGTAGACAAGTACGAAATGAAAATCAAATCGAAGTGTGACGTCAGCTACAATTCAATAGGGTAGTTTTCATTGATACTAGAATTCGCTTTCGTGCTGCCCTACAATCGGTCGGTAACATTCGTCACTTCGGTAAGTTGCGCTGAACATGCCCACTATCATACTGTATCTATGGGGTATGGAAAAATCTGCTACATAATGGATAAAAGCTCGTGTTGTTTGGAATTTTGAATACCTAACCTATAGCGGGCATCTCATCTCACATACAAAATTAAAAATTAAATTACCATTATTTTCTTCAAAACAATTCTCGAATAAGCGCAAGCAAAAAAATAACAGAAATTGAATCTCTACTGATGATGGACATGTAATGGTTGAAAACGTTTTAGGTACTTTAAGATATTTAAATGATTTTTAAATAAATTTATATTATAATTTTGCACCATAAAGTAATTTTAGTACATTTATTTGTGCTTTATATGAAATTTAATTATGTAGATCAAGGTGAGTTTTGCGCTAGAATTTTAATTTTAATTTAGTTTGGAAGGATTGGGAAAGAAATCCTTTACTTATCCAACGCTGGTCTCTATATAATATTTCTACACTGTAAACTATTTGTCAAAATGCATTAATTTATAATTTTTACTAAAAATAATTTTAACATGGAAGGAAAAAATTACAAATGCAAAAGATCTTCCGGGATTTTTAATGAAGTATGGAAGATATAAGGACATTTCATGCATCATTGTTTTGTAAAATTTACAACTGAGCCATGGAAAGGAAGATACTTGGAAAAAATACTTTTATTTGTTTCTTTCTTTTAATCTGGAGTTTTTCTATTTTTGTAAAAAAAAAATTTAAATCTATATATCTAATAATGGAAAAAGTAGTAAGAAAAAATCGAATTTTCATTTCAAAATTCATATTTTATCGCGTGTACCATATGTACTAAACTAGGGTTTAAAGTAATGTACCTGAATATTTCGCAATTAGATGAGCTTAGCTAATTAATTTTATATGTTTAGTATTCTGAAACTTTTTTTATATTTATATTTTTAAATACTCAGCAAAAATAATGAAATTAAATTTTTCCTTGAGAGCCCACATTACTGGCTGAAAAAGACCCGAATGATAATGTAAAGTCTATGGGGGTTTTCAAATATCTCGCTCAAATTTTATTTTTTTTACTTGATTTTTTTGCGTTGGACAGGTGAAAACGATCCACAATCGGCCTAGTTTTTTTTTTTTTTCAATTTTAGTTATATTATTTTTATATTAGGATAGTTTAAATTTCATAGCCGGTTCAAACCGAATCTGAAAGTTAAACTCTGAAAGTCGAAAAACAAATTCTAATTTTTTGTCAAATGCAGCCATCGGCACTGACAAAATAAGTTTTTTTTTTTTTTTTTTTTTTTTTTTTTTTCCATTCTCTAGACTATCTTTGATCAGGGATAGAGATCATATTGGTGAAATTTACGACACATAATGAGAAATTATAGTGTTTTCAGGTATGTCGTACCAGTCTTTACAGGTCAACCTTTTCACGTCTCTTAATGCTTTTTAAATGAAAAGTATATGTGATGTAATAGTTTGAATTATTTTTTTATTTATTCAACACATACATCTGACTTGTGTTCTTGACTTCCCAGCCTGCTTATAAGTCATTGTCAATCTACAATGATGGGATAGCACAAGGAAATACAGCCGAGAGCTCCACACATACAGTGCGTGCAATGAAGCCAGCGGGATTCGAACTCATAACCTCCTACTCTCGCAAGTGATTAGCCGCGTGGTGTCTTGACTACTCGGCCACAGAGACCCCAGTACCTTGAAAATTGCAGTGAATATTTAAGTGTTAGCTGAGTTTTATCGCAAAAGAGAGATTTGATCAAATACGTCACTGCATGTAGTTCGTGTCCTGTAGAATTAATAGTTCTTTACAGACTCTGACTTCTACACTTGAGTTCTGCCTAAACGAAAGATTCATCAAAGGGACTGTACATATGAAACGGTATCAGCTTTTTAGAAATTTTGGATCCCCTTTCCCACTTACGATATCACACGATATCATTCCTTGAACCTTTCCCTCCCCAGCCCAAATAATATCGTTATTAATGCCTAATTATTTTATTTTATTTTATTTTATTTTATTTTATTTTATTTTATTTGCAGTTTTTCCCCTTTCGTTTATTTTATGCGCATATCATTCGCTTACTTCATACTTCATACTGGTTTAAATGAAAAGATGAAGTTGATAAAATATTATTATTATATATGGAATAATATTACATCAAATAACACTTTAAAGTAATATTTATTATGTAAAATTAATAAATTAATTTATAATATTTTTTGTTAGACAATACATTTGACAGTATTATTATCTTCTTACATTTGCTTCCTGCGCGAAGATAAGCAGAATTTCTTTTAAATATAACTAGTGTACAAAATTCTTCCCCATTTTGTAAAAATATAACAAATATTATTTTGAACCTGATTTCTCTAACAACGAATTTGTATGTGCATGGGCAGAAGAATAGTGATGGCAAACTTTGGGTTCTTCAGTATTTTGGAATGAAAATTTTTTAAAATTAATTATTGGTTAACTAAGTTTTCATAAATCTAGATAACATACTATATGAGGACCCCAGAAGCCAAGGGGTATAAGTGACAAAATTGAAAAAATTGAGTTAAGTGCACAGGGTATCTGGAAATATGCTTTTTTCATTTCAGGTAAAGAAATATAGGTCATTTTCTGATTATTTGGGGAGTTATAGAGATAAACCACTTTTTTCGAAAAACAAACAATATTGACTAATTATACATTTAAAGAAAATTGTACTCTATTTTTTTAACAGTTATTGAAATGAGAGTTCAAAGATTAGAATGCAACAAGCAGATGTTTCCTATTTCAATTTAGTCAATTGTTATTGATGTTCCAATTTAACATCAATTATCTTTAAACTCAATTTACTCCAAATCGACATTTTGTCACTTGTACCCCTTGGCTTCTGGGCTCCTCATATGTAAAGACAATAATTTCGAAATTGCACGTCAAACGTAGCAAATGAAGTGCGTTCGTACTATAACAAAGTTTTTTAAATTTTCAGATCTTGTTGTAATAGAAATACAGTTATATCGTATAAGGTATTGCGGCCGAAAACTTTGTGTATGCCTGTAAATATTATCTACTTTCTATTATACAGTAAGTCAAGCGCAGCAAATTAAGTGCGTTCGTACTATTACAAAGTTTAAAAACATTCCGATCTTGGTATGATAGTATACAGTATGTCGGATACAGTATAGTGGCCGAAAACTTTGTGTATGCATGTAAATATTATCTACTTTCTATTATATATTAAGTAACTTGTAATAAACCTCAGCAACGTATATCAATTTCATAAAATGTGAAATAGTTTAATAGTATTAAAACGCGCTTCAAACAGTGGTTCCTCTTATACCATTGTGTAAGGGAATAATTTTGTGTGGCCCTGTAAATTAATAGCAAATATTATTTGCACCAAAAATTGTGCAGAATGTATTTTTTAGTATATATTTCAAAAATGCATATCAATTCTGTCATGTTCGAAAGAAGATAACATCATTAAAATTCACTTGAAACTATTTTTTCCGATTGACCATAACGTAACGGAATGCTTTTGACTGTCCCTGTTATTAAAATAAACATCCGATTTTCATAAAATTTGAAATAATTCAACCAAAATCATGCAGCAATTATATATTTTAAATTTCAAATGATTCGGTTGGGTAGTTTTTATTTTGTTATATGCGGACAGACGCACAAACTGACGGATTGAACGATGACTACAGGTGCTACATATTTATTTAATTATATAATTACAAACATACCTAATTAACCTAAATACCTAAATACTTAACCCCCTTTTTTCCTAAAGAGATAACGTTATATATGTATGAAAGAAAATGACATTCAAAAATATAATACTGAATAGTTTATATCATTTTTGTGAGATTAAGTTAATTTTAAGATTGACATAATGAGAGCAGTTGGTAGTACTAGTTTAATTTTATGTGTTTTGAAGATTATGTTAATCTTTGCGATTATTACGAATAGTGCTTGATACGTGTATTTTATATAATTCCTTAACTTCCCTTATTGTTCGACTGTATTGTCTCATACTGTTTACTGAAATTAAATATCAACTAAAGATGTATGTTCTTTGCAAATAAAAAAGGAACAATATTGCGATATTTTTAGGCTATGCATTTATGTTTTTCTAAAACGTCTTGACTACATTTTTGCTGTCATTTGAATAAAATTTTTATATCATCCAATTTTTTTTTAGTTTTGAATTTTTATAAATAAAATAATAATAAAATACTAATAAAATAAAGTATATAATAAAATAATAATAAAATACTAATAAAATAACTTATATATTAAAAGCTTACATAAATGTATATAGTAAAAGCTAAGTCTTACCTGTAAGCCATCATACAGAAACATGAGGGCAGCGCATAAAAGGGTTATTAAGAAAGTTTGGAATGGTGACACAGGACTTGTATCGTATTTTTCGTCAGAAGTTCCATACGGAATTTGTGAAACTGCTGTGGAAAAAGAAAATACTTTTTTTTTTCTAAACAATACAAACTTTAAAAATATTCTTATCTATTCAAAGGAGATGAAAATATAAAGCTCATTTATACGACCCCCACCGTCCGATAGGTAAAAAGTTTTTTTTTTTTTTTTTCAAAGATACACTGAGAAAAAATGGGTTCTCAAAATTAAGTAAAAAGTACTCAATTTTAAGTACTTCACATACTCAAAATAGCTCCAATCTAAAAGTTCTCAAAACTGAGAAGCACGTGTACTCATTTTTGATTCCATGGTTGAGTTTAAATATAAATCACAATTATCTGCCCCCTGAATTTACAAACGAAAGTGAAAATATGCTGATATTTATTTCCTGCTCAAAATTGTGAACAATAAACATTTCATTGATTATTTATTGAGAGAAATAGCAAAATTATAAGTGAAACACCCAAATCGAACATTTTTATGACATGAGCATTATTTGCTTATTAACTTTAAAATTATTTTAAAATGCTGTGCATAATTTAATATTTACATTAATATGCACCTTTTATGCCACCATAAATGAGATAAACCAATACTCGATACAAACTTATCGTTTGTTTGGATTTGATAACAAATGCTGTTTCAAAATTGAGAAAGCAATGTGTTAATTTTTGATCCAAATATACTCAATTTGATATGAGTACATCGACTTACTCATTTTTGAGTACTTCATTTTTTTTCAGTGTAACTTCTTTTTTTAACATAATTTACGATTTGCCGGGTGTCCCAAAAATGACTGATGGATTTTAAAATTCAATAACTTGCAAACGGTGACAGCTATTTAAAAAATTTTTGCAGGAGGGTTATGTATAATGTCAGGAGTTTTTGTACCGTAATTTTCTATTTTAGTTCGCATCTCAAACAATAGGTGGCGCTGACGGCGATTGAAGGCCAGGTGATCAGTGCTGAGTGAAGCGTCGACCTGGCCTTCAATCGCCGTCAGCGCCACCTATTGTTTGAGATGCGAAATAAAATAAAAATTTACGGTAAAAAAACTTCTGACATTATGCATAACTCTCCTGCAAAATTTTTTTAAATAGCTGTCACCGTTTGCAGGTTATTGAATTTTAAAATCCATCAGTCATTTTTGGGACACGCGGTATATATAATGTTTCCATAAGTGATTTTAGTTTGAAGATTATTTTAATCCTTTATGTTCTGACTTTACTTTAAAGTACCATTGAAGAAAACTTTATATAAAACTTATTTATTCTGTCTATTAATAAAAGTTTTTCATTCTTTCCACGCAAAACACAATTCTCGATCGTATTTAGATAGAATAGAGAAACGGTCGAAGCTAAATATTTTCAAAATGTGGTAGTTTTGTTATTCATTTTTATTGATATTTCTTCTGTTTATTTAAATTAAATTATATGAAACATATTCAACTGCAAAAGCGTTTCCATTTATAGAGAGGATCATGATGCATTTAAAATCTTTGGTTTTTTTTTTTTAAATTGTGATAGTTTCAAAAGATTACTTTTGGCTAATTAATCTGAATATTTTTGTAAATATTTCACAAAAAAGTTATAACTGCCGATATATTTAATCAGTTTTAATGAAAAAAAATATCTAAATTCTACATTAGTATTATCTAAAAATTACAGTATACTTTCAGATATTAAAGAAGATAATTATTGAGGTGGATCAATTTCTTAATGAATGATTCGGTAGATAAAGGGTTAATCTATTACATAAGATCTGGTTCATTTAGTAATTATTAATATATAGGGGTACTTAAAATGATATACTATTTAAAAAAATATATTATGATAAACTTATTTTTTAAGATACATGGTCTGTCTTTTAGGTAATGAGATTTTCACGTCAAGCAGAAGGCCGAATAAATAACGCTTTCAGGCGATACGAGTGGTAAAGTCTGTAATCAACAGATTTTATCAGAAGTCATCTGGTTTTGAGCCTTTGAAGCGCACGAATCACTCAAAAAAAGACACGTGTTTGAACGTGGCGTTAGATTTTCAGAATGAAACAAACTGTCGAGCACCGATACGCTATAAAATTTTGTGTAAAATTAAACAAATTGGCTACTGAGAGACATCCTATGTTACAAGAAGCCTACTTTTACTTTTACTGTTACTGCCTGAGAAAGACTGCTCAAACTAGCAAGTCTGTAGAGCATGAATGTCACTCCCGGTACCTTTTTATTAAGGTCTTAAAAAGTACAAATTTCAGTGGAAGCTGTGTCCACCAAAATACGGAACAGAGGGCAGGGAATGTTTCTTTGTGAAAATCTCAAGTGTTTAAGTGTTACAAACCGTTCGAAAAGGGAAGATAGAACATCGATGACGAACAACGGGCTGGACGTCCATCAAGTTCTCGAACTTGAGTCAATGTGGCTAAAGTGCTTTTGCTCTCTGATCATCAGATGAGTGTCCGAATGATTGTGGAATTGTTCGGACATAAAAAATCGATTGTGCATGAAGTTTTCACGGAAGAACTTCGGAACTGAAAAATTTGTGACAAACTGGTTTTTCAAATTGATCCAGTTCTTGGGAAAATACAGCATCGCAATGCTTTTTAAATCACCGTACAACCTCAATATGTCATCGCCTGATGTTTTTCTACTCCTTCGGTTAAAATCTAGCTTAAAAAGACGCTGATTTGGCAATTTGGAGAGCATAAAGAAAAAACGAAACGGGCGTTATGAACAGCATTCCAGTTTGACTTTACTAGGCGGTCACATATGTGTGGCAGATTTGTTCAAAACGTTGTATTAATACAGAAGGAAGCTATTTTGAAATAATAATAAGTATTTGTAAAATTGCTTTATTGTTCTAATCATCTTATTATCTTATAGTTTGTTAACTGTCAAAGAAATGAAATTCATAGAACGAGTCTCATTACTTATTAGACAGACATTGTACACTAAACAGAATAGGTTATAAATGAAAGAAAACACAAATGTTTCCATTTTTGCATTATAAATGCTCTATGACTTCCTCTAGCCACACTTACAATGTCCTGACGATAGTTTAGTTTATATTAAACTCGCTTAAACGTGTTGGTGTTATTACATTTGGAAAATTACATATGTTTTTAGATCATCCAAATTGCGTAGTACCACATACACGATGTCTCTCACGGCCCACAAGAAAAGTCAGATGGTAGAATGGTTGGTAACATAGACAACCTGTGTCATCAAATTTGTGAAACCACATAGGAATGCTTTTTCATTAGGACTATCTTTTTCAAAACGTCTACGAAATGTACGTTAGACTAAAATTACAGATTCCGTTTTCGCATACTTCAGTACTCAAAACGCACTTTCTTACTCAGACATTTTAATTTATAACGATAATAGCACTACAACAACTTCCTTAGCGGTTCCAGCCAAGGGCAAGGGGGAATGTGAAAATGTTTGAGTTCGTACATAAAAAATCGATTGTGCATCAAATTTTCACGGAAGAACTCACAGTCCAAGAACCGACCGCACAAAACCCTAAGTCATCGAGCACAAGAAAAATTCCTTTATTTTATAGATGAGTAGTAATAGAGGAATCTAATGATCCATGTCTGCCGGAAGCGAAGTGGTGCACATGCCAAAAATGAATACCAGTAGTGATTGACTCGTAGGATTAGCATTGTGTTTTCCTGCATCCAGTTTTTCATGTTTTCATACTTTTGATTGTACGGCAAACACAATGCTAAGCCTACGAGTCAACCACTAGGGGTAACAATTTTTGGCTTATGCACCACTTCGCTTCCAGCAGACATGGATTATTAGATTCTTCTATTACTACTCTTCCATAAAATAAAGGAATTTTTCTCGTGCTCAATGACTTAGGGTTTTGGGCGGTCGGCTCTTGGAATATTAAAGCGGAAAATTTGTGATAAGCTGGCTATTCAAATTTACCCAGTTCCTGGCAAAAATATGCCCACTAAGTTAAATTTGCAACTAGTGCACAATACTGCAATTATTTATGTTAATTAAAGGCTATTAAACTTAAAATTGCCCTTCCGCGTATATATTAGCGTATGAAATATTCAAATTAGATGATTGATAATGTGGTGCGCAGTGGATGAATGTTAAAATTCAGAAATGTTGTGTTGTCGCTGTTTAAAGGGAATTTAGTGTCTGAGTGTGATCAATATTAGTGAGTTGTGACTAAAAAGCATGATTTAAATTAAGATAAAACGTGGCGAATAATCGGCAGAATTGAGGACGATCAAACACAAATGGAGGTCACCCAAGATTTGAATATCCCTCAAAGTGATATATCAAGATCTTTGATTCCCTTTTTAAGCACTGGTTCCGTTGACATTCAGCCTGGTCAAAAGAGACCAAGAGCAACAACTCCATCCGAAGAAAATTTGTGTCAATGTGGCTTGAAGAAACCGCGAAGCGACTGCAAGAGACTTAGTTTCAGATATTCAGGCTGCCAGAGAAACTCGAATTTAGTATTCTACTGCTGCGCGAAGGCTTAATAAGGGTAGACTGTAAGTGAGAAAAACCAATTGTTTGACGAGTCCAGACAACTGAACACTGATTCTAGACGTGTTTTGATCCGGAGAGAGGAAGGAATATGTAACTTGTCTTCGCTTGTCTCTGAAATATTCCGTTCTAGCCCAGACTTCTTGGATCCATTGACATGATGACTGTTATAGGTTAAACGGGTCCCTTTAGAAGCAGGAAGGAGTAGAGAACAGATTATTGGTTTTCTCGTATACAATCCATCCTCGTCAAGTCTTCGTGCTGTACTAGAATAGCTAATTTAAGTTACTTGGGCACCCTGAAGATCTGAAACCAAATCTCTTGTTGTCGCTTCGCGGATTCTTCTCGGAGACAATGAGAGAAAACAGTCTTCTTATGAAGTTGTTTCTCGTCATCTCCTTTGAACAGGCTGTCTATAACGGATCCATTTTTTTAAAAGTGGATCGAAGCTTTGAGGGATATTTAGACCTTGGGTGACCTTCATTTGTGCTTCACCTTTCTCGATTCAGTCAATTATTCATCGCATTTAATCTTAACTTAAATGATGTCTTTGAGTCAAAACTATTAAATTACCGATCCTTCTCAGATATCACATTCACGTTAAACAACATTATCAACCAGAATTCCAACATACGTTCATTGAGTACCACATTGTCAGTCATCTAATTTGCATATTTCCGACGCTAACTTGTGCGCGGAAGTGTAATTTTGTATTCAATAGTATTTAATTAACATAAAGAATTGTAGCACTGAGTATTGGTTGCAACATTAAATTAATGAGCATTATTTTTCTCATTATCCTTTAATTTTGAAGACCAGTGTACTTTTCATACAGACAAAATTTATTTCTAAGGTGCCAGGGACAGAATTTTGTATCAGTGTGAAGTAATTAACATAAAATATATAATGATAAATTAAGAAAAAATACATATATCTAGTCGGATACATGTATGTAAGCAATTCATCAAAATATTCACTTAAAATTTTTGAAATGTTTGAGAACCATTCAAATGTAAAACTAACCTGTATCTGCATTTTCATATTGATCCTGCTTGTTTTGATTGATATCTCCAGCTTTTCCAAATATCTTTAAATATATATCTTTTCCTAATAAAGTTAGACTTAAAAGAACAACAGGAACCTGAAACAAACAAAATGATAATTCATATATATGACTTCGAAAATAAAAAAATAATTAAGATTGGATAATTAGTTTTACGCACGTTGAAATTTCTAAAGAAAAAGCATGTTCAAAAAATGCAATGATAAAGGTTACATAGGGCAACTGGACCCTGATTTCACAATGTGACTCTGAAGATTCTGGCAATTCAGCTTCCAAAAGCTAATGTTTAATGTTACTATTTTCAGAATCTTTTCGTAAATATGTTCAGTTAGTTCAACTCTTGCAGACAAATATTTTCAAAACTACATTTTAATCTCTAAAAATAATATATATATATATACTAGCTGACCCATCTGACGTTGCCGGGGTCCGTAATGATAATATTAAATGAACTTTAAACTTTTATGATTCTCTTTTTGACTCGAAATATGTGGAAATACATTGTCTGAAATGCGTGATTGCTGACTGTGCAAAAAATCGGTTTAAAAAAACAAACAACTAATATTTAGCTGTAAAAATGCGCAAAATGACTGCAGTTAGAAACGCGGAAAGGGATATATATCGAACGATTGAGTGATTTTCCTGTTAAAGTGTTGTATTTATCCGTAAAAATCACTGTTAAGTCACGTAACTAATTAATTTTTTTCTCATAGAAATCCCAATTAAAATACTTCGAATTTCAAACTAATTATATCACTCTGATTATCTCACTTATTAGTATTCTTTGGTATATTTTTGTCGATTTCAGCTTTTGTCTAGGTCATATTTCAGGTTTTTCAAACAATTTTTTAAGGTTCGGGTTGGATTTAAGGCCACGGAAATTATTTTTCCTTGCTCAGATCCGATTATACTTCATTGGAATATTTTTGTCGGGTTCAGATTTGGTTCAATTGAGATTTCGGGTTTCTTTTCTAATGGATTTTTTAGGTTCGGGTCGGGTGTCGTGTCTATGGAAGTTATTCTGTCTTGTTCGGATCGGGTTATGGTTCTTTGAAATATTTTTGTCGGTTTCACTCGAGTTTTTTTCGGGTTCTTTTTTTTAGAACAACCTTTTTTAAGTTCGATTCGGCTCATGTCCGCGGAAATTATTTTGTCGTGTTCGGATCTGGTTATTGTTCTTTGGCATATTTTTGTCGATTTCAGCTTTCGTCTAGGTCATATTTCAGGTTTTTTCAAAAAAAAAAAATGTAAGGTTCGGATTGGTTTCATGTCCATGGAAATTATTTTGTATTGTTTGGATCCGGTTTTGGTTCTTTGGAATAATTTTGTCCGGTTCAGATTTGGTTCAGTTCAGATTTGGGGTTTTTTTTAGTAAAAGTTTCAGTTCGGGTCAGGTTGTGTTTCCACGGAAATTATTTTGCCTTGTTCGTACACTGTAAAAAAAAAAGGTCGATCTACTAAAAAAACTTTAATGATCCTTGTAATTACTAAAAAATTTTTAGTAATCTTAGTCGGTTACTAGAAAATCTGTAAGAATTACTAGAAAAAAGTTAGCAACGAATAGAGTTAATAGTTTTATATTTTTAATAGCTCTTACTAAAACTCAGTTGGTGTGGCCTTGATAGCATAGTGGTTATAGTAACGGACTCCAGGCTAAAAGGTCCCGGGTTCGAAAGTTGCCCCCGCCAAATACACCCCAAATGTCTGCAGTGTCTCGTTAATAAAGGGATTATGAAAATCCTGTCGGAGCAGTTAAGAATGTTTAGTGCTGCCATCTATTAAGGTTTTGCCGAAAATCTTCCGCTTCAGAAGTCTGGATGCAGCGCGAAGGAAGCTCCTCCGCTTCGGTTGCACGCAATGGTTATTAAAAGTAATTTTGGAGCTATTACTAAAATTTGCTTTGTGGCTTATACTAAAAATTTTTAAGTTAGTTATACAAAAAATTCTTTTGTTCATTTAACAAAAGAAATGCTTGTTTCACTTGCAAAAAAAAAGTTTGTAATGGTTACTAAAAAATTCTGTGGAATACAAATTTACTAAGAAATTTTTAGTAACCTCTTGAATTTTTTTTTACAGTGTATCAGATTATTCTTCATTGCAATATTTTTGTCATATTCAAATTTGGTGCGATTTAGATATCAGGATATTTTTTTACAATTTTTTTAGGTTCGGATTGGGTTCATGTCCATGAAATTTTTTTGTTTTGTTCGGATACGGTTATGGTTCTTTGGAATATTTTTGTCAGGTTCTTATTTAGTTCGATTCAAATTTCAGGTACTTTTTCAAATTGAATTTTTAGGTTCGGACCGGCTTCAAGCCCATGGAAATTTATTTGTCTTACTCGAATCCGGTTATGTTTCTTAGGAATATTTTGGTCGGATTTAGATGTGTCGTAAGTCAAAAATTTCAGGTTTTTTCGAATGCAATTTTTTTGGGTTCGACTCGGGTTGATGTACATGGAAATTATTTTGTCTTGCTCGGGTCGGTTATAGTTCCTTGGGAATATTTTTATCGGTTTCAGATTTCGTTCGAGTCATATTTTGGATTTTTTCCTAAGAAAAGTTTTAGGTTCGGGTCGGGTAGCGTGTCCACGAGAATTATTTTTTCATGTTTAAATCGAGTTATGCTTCATTGGAACATCTTTATGGGATTCAGATTTGGTTCGGGTCAGAATCAAATCCGTAGTTTTTTTACAAATGAACTTTTTAGGTTCGGATCAAAAGTTTCGCATGCTCACGAAATTTTTGTCTTGCACGGATCGGCGTATGGTTAGTTTTTTCGGGTTGGGATCGGGTTCTTTGTTAATAAGCCCAAACAATATGGCTGTAACCAGTTTTTTGATTACTCTTTTAGTGACAATTTCTGACGTATAATTTCCTTTGCTATTTGATAATTTATCATGGAGTATGAATCGTCTGCCGATTCGATTAATTGTACGCCAAACTGACATTTTATTTACGTTTTAAAAACAAATAAAAGCCTTAATTGAAGTTTAAATTCAATAGAATACATTTGAATTTAATCAATGATTAAAAAATCCCTGTCGGCTTGGCCTATAGGCGCAGGTAGATTTCGAAGAGCTTTCATTTCAACAACAAAATATAAAATATTATTAGCGATAAACCCAGTTTTTAAACTTAAACCATAAAAATTTTTATTTCCTTTTTCTGTAAGAAAGGCTCAAATGCTCATTTTGAAAACATATTTTGAAATATATTCTGACTTTATTAAAAAAATTTGATGAATACGCACATTATATAGCTTCTAAATAACAAAAAACTGTCAATTGAATGCATTTGAGAGCAAAATTGGATTTCAAAAAAAGAGTCATAAAATAACCAATTTGTTATTTGACTACATCCTCAATACTTTAATCAAGATCGCTTTCGGAAATTTTGTGCGAAGTGCCCACTTTGACAGCTTCTTTTAAATTTATATTTAGCCTTTATCAAAAAACTGAACAATACGGCCCATTACACAGTTAGTAAAAAACAAATAATTGTCAATTGAATGCGTTTGAGAGCAAAATTGAATTTAAAAGTAAGACATAAAATAACCAATTTTCTATTTAAAATCGCTTTGGGAATTATTATTATTTTTTTTTTTTTTTGCGAAGTGGCCACTTTGACTGCTTTTTAAAAAAATATATTTAGCCTTTATCAAAAAATTGATGAATACGCACATTATATAGTTTCTAAATAACAAAAAACTGTCAAATGAATGCGTTTGAGAGCAAAATTGGATTTAAAAATTAGTCATAAAACAACCAGTTTGTTATTTGAGTACATCCTCAGTACTTTAATCGTGATCGCTTTGGGAAGTTTTGTGCGAAGTGCCCATTTTCGCAGCCTTTTTTGAAATATATTCTGCCTTTATCAAAAAACTGGCTAATCTGTTCCACTATATAGCTCCTAAATAAGAGGACCTGTAAATTGGATGCGTTTGAGAACAAAAATAGATTTAAAAATGACTCAAAAAAAACGCAATTTGTTATACTTCCTCAATTTTTCAGCCATTATTATTTCGAGAAATTCTGTTCAAAATCCCCTTTTTGGCAGTCTTTTTTGAAATATATTCTGCCTTTATCAAAACACTGGCCAATAAGTCACATTATATAGTTCTTAAATAAGAGGATCTGCCATTTGGATGCGTTTAAAATCAAAAATGAATTTAAAAATGAGTCAGAATATAAGCAGTTTAGATTTGAGGTTTTTTCTCCAACTCCAATTTTTGTTTAATTTATTTTTGCTATAAGAATTGGTCCTATGAAAAACTTGTTGATATAAAAGTTGTAGATATTATTGTAAAGAAGTAAGATAAACTTAATTATATTTGATTGCTTAAGAATTGAGCAAGCTATGGATTTTTTTCTTTTCCCTCCTCCCTTTTTCTTTTCATTTTTAATTTTTTTCATCGGTAAAAGTTGGTCCTATCAAAAACTTGTAAATACAAAAGTTTTAGATAATGTTAAGTACATTTATAAAAAATTTAGTTGGATTTGATATCTTGAGAATTGACAAAGTTATGAATTTTTTTCTCCCAAAAACCCTGTTTTTTTCGCCCCTTGCGCCCATTTTTAACTTTTCCAAAAATCTGACATGCATAAACTTTTAGCCCGTTTTTGAGAAGTAATATGAACTTTAAACTGATTTGATATTTATTTTAACTAAGAAGTTATTGCGTTTTTTCGGTTTTCACAAAAACCCTCCCTATTTCGACCCCTTTGGTCCGATTTTGTCCATTAACGAACTCGTCCGAGATTTTATGCCCCTTGATTTTATGTAAAAGTTTGAAGAAGCTCTAAACATAATTATGGAAGTTATCGTGTCCAGAAGAAAGTGATATACACCGATAGATAGATAGATAGATAGATAGATAAACTTTTTTACTGATGGTAGTTTTGGGATCTAGGAGTCATGATCGGTGTAGATCTGCAAAAATTTTTTAGAAATTCCAACATGGGAGAGAATGCAATAGGTAGTATTTCATACGAAATCTACCTAAAAATAACTCCCAGAAAAGCCTGGTATATTTTTTTCACTGCAACACAGCTAAACAACATACATTCTAATTTACGAAGTGGTAACAATTTGACATACAGCTGTAAAAAAAAATCCTAAGTTAACTTTACAGTTTGCCGGTCTATGAATTTTAAAGGTCTTTAGAAGAATCAAATCTCAAATTGGTTTCTTTATTTCTGTCTCAGATTTTTTAAATATTTCTGCGGATGTTTTATACAACAAACCAACCGTAAACAAGCTAAGAGAAAAAAGTGCAAAAAAGGCAATTTCTGATGAGAGTGAGCTCAGGATTTTAATTACTTACTCAGTTAATAATTAGAATTTTCAAATTTCGAGTATCAGATAAATCAGGACAGACATTGGGCTACTCTCAAAAAATTTTTTGAGTCTCGTACGTGCCGCTGATTTCGCTAGCCATCGCAGACACAAGCAGACAAAACGTTTTGTTATTTTATTAATATAACTAACAGTCATTGTCGAGAAAAAATACTTACATATTTCTAGAATAAAGATTAAAATATCGTTATGAAACTAACTGACACATGAAATGTGTGTGTTTTCATAAGACATCATTGTAAAAATAACCCATGATCATTCCTGGGGAAAAAATGGGCAACTGGTTGTGTAAAAATTTACAAAAAATATTTCATAAAATTATGCATATTTTTTTCTGAATCTTGATTAACATACACTTAAACGATCATGGAAGATAATGCAAAACTATAAGCCGGTATTAAGCCGGTAACCAAATATGGTTATTGGATAAATACACAGTAAAACGTTGTTTTTTATCAATGCGAAAAATTATTAGTTATATTTTATACAGACGGGTGGCAATTAAATTCTCTAGTTAATCTCTGTTTTGTTTCTGTAGTGATACAGTGAAGTTTACCTTTCTGATAAGAATACAAATGCTCCATACGACAGAAGTAATTCATGAACACATCCTGGAGCTTACATTTTAAGTTACAGATTCAAAATTGATTTACCCAATAAAATAATACGAAATATGCTCTTTTTGTTTGCTATTGAAAAAAAAAAATACCACGCACATAGGTTTTTTTTTTTACTGACAGCTAAATTCATTTCTTCCAGAATTCGCACTGTCTCAAACGTTGAAGTGCTTTCATAAATGCAAAAGTTATTTAGCAGCAGATTCTTGGATAAAACTAAATGCAATAAGTTTTATAAAACCGTTTCACTTGGATGAATGAAAGATAATTTAAAGTAATGTTGCTTAGAAAAGTACTTATACGGCACTTTAAACTTTCATTAAGCTAAAAATGTGAAAGCGTAATTCCATCACACAAGAATAAATTTCCTCGTCAGATAGACGGAGTAAGTAATTTTAGTGTATCAACTAATAGTCGTTTTCTTCTGTTACTGTACTCATTAGCAGAGTGCGATGTGTCCTTACGAGGACAGTGCGTCAATAAAAAAAATCAGCCTAATATATTGGTCTGCAGAAAACTTAAGTAAGAATAAATTAAGGCTTATAACTTTCTTCAAAACACTATAAAACTAATCGAAAAATGCTAGTACTTATTTATAATAAAAATATTTATTCTATATTTATTATTGATATGTCAGTGTACAGTGACGGTCAAAAATTCCCGGCCAACAAAATAAATTAGTTAATTTGTAAATATACCCATAAGAAGAGGAATCTCAAAGTGATACTTATGCATTTTATTGACATAATAGTTAGGAACTTTTTTATGGAGTAACAAATAAATATCAATAAATTTAATTGGCAAAATTAAATGCAAAGGATAACGCATGTTCTCAAAAATATCTGGTCACCTTGGCAAGTTTGGAAAAAAATAGTGTTATAATAGAAAATAACAGTGATCAACATTTACAATTAGTATTTCATCGCCATACCGTTAATTATAAGTACTGCGATGCAGCAAGGTGACATCAGTTCATTCAATGGTTGAAGATTTTTATGATAAATTTTTTTCACACTTTTTGCAATTTTTTGGAAATTTCTGCTCAATTGGAATATTGAATTGGAACGTCGGCATATGTTTGACAAGTTCTTTCCAAAGATTTTCTATTGGATTTATATCGAGCATTTGCGGTCACCACTTCTATTTTTTTTTTCTTTTTTACTAAAGTCATCGCTTGACGAGCTGCCATATATTCTTTGGGTCGTCATCGTGTTGAAACACATAGTTTTAACACAATTTTCCCCCAAGGCAGCAAATGATCTTGTAAGATATCCTTATGCATTTCATTATTCATTTTGCAACGGATTTCAAATAACGGACCGGCACCTTTTGAAGAAAAGAATTCCCACAGCATAACGTGTCCTCCGCTGTGCTTCATTGCAGGAATAACCCATGACGAATCATATCTTTTATTTTTAGTAGGTTGCATGTAATATCTGCCGTCAGTCTCAAAAACTTTGAACTGCGATTCATCACAATATATCACATTTTTCCAGTTTTCACTTAACAGGCTTTGTATTTTTTGGCAAAAGCCAGTCGGGTCCGTCGATTTTTTTTTTTTACTTATGAAACGTTTTTAAACAAAGACCTCCTCCGTACAGTCCTACTTAATTTTTGCGTCCTAACACGGTAGACCAACTTAATTTAGCAATATTTTCATTATTTTAATCAAGGGATATTTTAATGATATTTTTATGCAAATCATCAACTACTTTTTACCTGATAGTTCTGACAACAGTAATGTTCTGGTGTTTCCCGGATCTCAGAAAGTCCTCAAGATCATGGACATCTTAATAAATTTTTTAAATATTGTTCTCAGTAGATTTTTCGATCGATAAGTTTGCCATAAGCTCATGAGGGTATTGCCCTTCAGCGACAAGCTAATCACTCATTTATGAACAATAATTGTTGAACTTTTCATTTTTGAATTTTAATTTTGCTATTCAAACTAATTCACAAAAAACCGTCAAAAATACGTTAATGATAGAAAAAATAAGGAATGACGAATGGCTGAAAACTTTTGCACACGTGAATTTTGAATGCCTCCCCTTTGCACCAAGTGTCTTCAATATCTAATAAAAAATTATCACGTGGTCAAAGGTGTTTACATACAGTGTCTCACATAAGTGATGGGACACTTGTGCTTTACAAAAGGAAACAAATCAAATAAATTAAAAAAACATGTACACATTTTTTGTGGGTATGTTTCATACTTAAATTTAGTAAAGATTATTACATAACATACATTTTGTCAAAATATTAAAATATTAATTTAATAAAGATACAAATGTTTAGAACGGAGCAAAAAATAGCTCACATAAGTGATGGGACACCATTATATATGCAACAAAAATCGTCTGAAATAAACAATAAAAATATTTTCTGGGGTTTTATTTTTACTTAAAAGCAATTGGCAATAATTTATAAAATCATCTGCAGTATTTCTCTCCAGTTTGTTTTGGAATTTTGTGTTTTTTAGCTCTGTGTAGCCATGAATGCTAAACGAAAAGAAACTTCGCCTGAAATTCGAAAATTAGTTATTAATTTGCATATTGAACGTGGAAAATCTATTAGAAAAACTGCTGAAACAGTTAACTTGAGTCGTTCAACAGTTTTCAATATCATTAAACGATATAAAAATAATCATATGATTCAGGATAAAAGAAGACCTGGCTGAGCATCAAAGCTATCCAATGGAATAAAGAGAATTATCGTTCGAAATATTAAAAAAAAAAATCCAAGAAATAGTGCTTCAAAAGTTGCTGCTGATTTACAAGCATTATATGGAATAATTGTTAATCCTGAGACTATTAGAAGGGTAATTCGATCTGCTGGATATCACGGTGGAGTAGCCAGGAAAAAATTCTTCGTAAGTGAAAAGAATAGAAAACTCAGACTAGCTTTCGCAAAATCCAACATAAATAAGAATTCTCATTACTGGAATAAAGTTATATTTGCTGATGAGAGTAAATTAATATATTTGGTTCTGACGGTAGAATCTTGGTGTGGAGAAAACCCAGGGAAGAATTTCGCGAACAGAACTTGGTACCAACAGTAAAACATGGTGGAGGAGGAGTTATGGTATGGGGGTGTATGTCGTCCGCTGGAGTTGGTAATCTTGTTTTTCTTGACAGTATAATGGATCAGTACAAGTATATTGATATTTTAAAGCAAAATTTGAAATCTTCAGCACGAAAATTGAACCTTCATAACGATTTTAAATTCTACCAGGACAATGACCCCAAGCACACTGCTCTGAACGTTAGACTCTGGCTGCTATATAACTGTCCTGAAATAATAAAAACACCACCACAATCTCCAGACTTAAATCCCATAGAGAATATTTGGCAAGAATTGGAATCAAGAATTCGCAAACACACCATTTCTTCAAAACAACAACTAAAATCGGTGCTTCAAGAAGAATGGGGTAAAATCACTCCAGAAATCACAAAAAAATTAGTCGAATCTATCCCAAAAAGATTAAATCATGTTTTAAAAGTAAAAGGATATCCAACAAAATATTAAAACTTTTTAAAAAGTAAAATTTTGGATAAATATTTGATGGAAAAGTAAGTGTCCCATCACTTATGTGAGCCATTTTTTGCTCCGTTCTGAACAATTGTATTTTTACTAAATTAATATTTTAATATTTTGACAAAATGTATGTTATGTAATAATTGTTACTAACTTTAAATATGAAACACACCCAAAAAAATTTTGCACATGTTTGTTTATTTATTTTATTGCAGTTTCTTTTTATAAAGCACAAGTGTCCCATCACTTTTGTGAGACACTGTATATCTAAATTTTGGAGCAATTGGCTGAAACCTTCTTCGCTGAAACCTTCTTGTAAATATATGAAAAAAAATTAACTAGCCGGAAACTTTTGACCGCCACTGTATATAGATTTTTTAGTTAGTTAAAAAATTTTAAACGTAATTTTCAGATGAGGTAATCGGTGAAAATTTGGTGGCGGATTTTTTGCAACATTCCGGATGCATTGTGCGGGGAAATTGCTACAATTGTGCTTTCTTTCTGTATGCAAGTGAGCACGATAACAAATAAACATATAAATAAATATTTCAAAAATATTTCTAATAAATATTTGAACCACATACAAACCATTAAAGCAGACATGATCCAAAATGCGTAGTCAATGTGCGTCATTCTTTGGGCTTCCACCAGAGTTTTGGCTGGTAGTGTTTCATTCTGGTCAAGTATATGAACTGGTTCAGATTTATTGTCGATGAAGGGTGAACAGTCTTCGTTTAATAAGAAAGGCTGTGCGATCATGGGGCTGATGAACGCTCCAACACCATAGAAAAAGTGTAGAGCCTGTAAATAAAGAAAAAACCCAACTTAGTACAATAGGATGTATAAAAAGAAACATATATTAATATTTTGTAACTCAAAAAAATTCCGATTTGAAAAATCCTAACATATATATTAAAATATATCATATTAAGCATGGAGAAAATAATAAAAAAAAATCAGAAAAATTAAATTTTATTCGGAATAATGAGTTTGTTGCATATTTGCAAATTCTTGACAAATGGCACAAAAATTGGAAATATTTAAAATATTAATTTACATGGAAAATTTTGAAACATTTGTTAGTTTTGTTGCAGCAAAGCCCAACACCACATTTCTCACAAAGAATTTGAATAAAAATTAAGAATCAGGGTATTTACAAAGAATTTTTTCTGCCTAATTTCGTCTAGGCTCATTTAAACCCGAATGATAATTTTAAGTCTCTAGGGGCGTTCTTTTAAAATATCTCCCTCACATTTTAATGTTTTTACATGCTTTTTTTTGTATAGGATAGCTGAGGAGGATCCACAACAGGGCTAGTTTTTACTTTTTCAATTTTGATTTCAGATTGAAAAAAAAATACTTTAACTTTTGAAACTGGTTCCAACCGGTTATGAAATTGAAACTATTATAATATAAAAATATGTAACCCAAATCGAAACAGTAAAAACTGGCCCGGTTGTAAATCGTCCTCGGCTATCCTATGCAAAAAAAATCATGTAAAAATATTAAAGTTTGACTGAGATATTTGAAAAGAACGCTCCATTAGACTTAACATTATCATCCGGATCTTTTTCATTCAGTAGTGTGGGCTCTTAAAGAATTTTAGGACGATTGAAAGGTATAATTTGGAGTTATACAGGGTGATTCAGCTCGTCGGTGACAAACTTTAAGGATCGATAGAGCACACCTAGACGAACATTTTTGAATAGGGAATGTAGGGTCCCTGACGCGATGGTAAGGCGCTAGGCGCTTTCGAAAATTTGGGTGCCGAAATTCGAAACGTCATAAAAACTAGGGAAATGGTTATATTTTCTTGCTTGTTGCGTCGAAATGATTCTGTTTGTTTAGACTTTCTTCAGTACCAATTTGATAAGCGTATCTCTTAAAACATGGATAGGGGGCGCTGCAGACTTTGGAGAGCTAGACAACAACTTTAAGCCCGTTATTTTGATAATTTAACACATGCTCGCCAAAGTTTATACTCTAACTTAAAGTTTGAACCCAAAAGTAGAGCCCTGCAAAAAGCGTAAGAGCCGGAATAAAATGTCAAAGTACAGGGTGGTCGAAACTCGAAGGCTCCTAAGAGATAAACAAACAGATTTCTTGACTTATGGCATGCATTTTCATGATTCTGTTTGCTGGGGCTCTCTGAAACTCAGTTGAACGGTACAAAAAGAAACATCGATAGGGGGCGCTTTGGGCAAAAAACATAATTCGTTGACATTTCGGACGCTAACTGGAAACGGGGCGCTACGATCAGTTAGTAATAATGAAAACACATTTTCTACCTCTGCTCAACACTTCTGAATAAATTTAAACCAAAAACATCAATGATACTGGAAATTTATTTACAAAAAATAACACTACAGAAGATGCTCGAAATTTCGACCTTGGGCCATGATGCAGGCTTCGCACCTCCGTCGCATTGAGGAGTGTGTGTTTCCAACAATGCCAGGAGTATCTCTGATCTGCCCTGCAGCTGCCACAATGCGCGCCACAAGTTCTTCAGCACTGCTGACAGGTGTATGGTATACCTCGGCCTTCAGGTAACCCCAAAGGAAGAAATCCAAGCAGGTGAGGTCTGGTGATCGGGCAGGCCAGTGAACTGGACCCCCACGCCCGATCCACCGCTGGCCATACCTTGCGTTTAGATGGAGACGCACGTCGTTCGTGTAATGGGCCGGAGCTCCATCGTGCTGGAACCACATCTGGCGACGCGAACCTTCGGGTACATGCGCCTTCTCCAGAAGCTGCGGCAGCACTTGATCCAGGAAAATCAGGTAATTTCCACCTGTCAGCCGTTCAGGTAACAAATAAGGGCCAATGAGGCAATCCCCCAGAATGCCGGCCCACACATTTACTGAGAAACGCTCCTGGGCTGCTCGGCTTCTGGTTTCATGTGGATTTTCATCACACCACACATGACTGTTGTGGGCGTTTCACATTCCCTCCCGGCTGAAGGTGGACTCGTCCGTAAACAAAATGCTGTTTACAAAACGGGGATCCCTGGATCTCATCGCCAAGTACCATCTTGAGAATTCCACTCGAGGGCCAAAATCCTGCTCTCTGAGCAACTGCACCCGCTGGATGTGGTAGGGGTGCAGATTCCGGGAACGTAAGATGCGCCACGCAGTTGCTTGCGAAATGCCAACATGTCTGGCGATATCTCTCGTGCTAAGACCTGGGTTGTCCTCAACCAGGTTAAGCACAGCCTCTTCGTTGTCGGGGGTGCTCACTGATCGCTCCCGTTCAGGCCTGCCTCCGTCGAAAGATCCCGTTGTGGACAACCTCTGGTGTACTCGAGCGAAGAAGGCATGGCAGGGGATTTGCCTGTTGGGGTAACGCTCGGCGTACAACCGCTGAGCGGCTCGTCCATTACAACCAGCAGCGCCATACGCCAAATACTTGTCAGCCAATTCAGAGTTTGTGTACCGTTCCATCCTACTACCGATCTGCAGACAAGTAACCCGAAGCTTAAGTAGGTACCGCACGTTCAAAAGACGTGTCTGCGCATACAACTACGTCATCTCGTGTTGTCGTCTACGCATTACGTATCTTTTGCATATCGATATGGTACGATATCTTTTGCATAAATCAGCAAAAAGCACCTTATGTAAATTTTATTGCGCGCATTGTGCATGATTGAAACCAGCTATGTTTGTTAAAAAAAAAAAAAAAAAAACTGCAGTTTTAATAGCTTTTTATGATAAGTAAATTACTCTCTTGTTTTGTTTCTAACTGATCGTAGCGCCCCGTTTCCAGTTAGCGTCCGAAATGTCAACGAATTATGTTTTTTGCCCAAAGCGCCCCCTATCGATGTTTCTTTTTGTACCGTTCAACTGAGTTTCAGAGAGCCCCAGCAAACAGAATCATGAAAATGCATGCCATAAGTCAAGAAATCTGTTTGTTTATCTCTTAGGAGCCTTCGAGTTTCGACCACCCTGTACTTTGACATTTTATTCCGGCTCTTACGCTTTTTGCAGGGCTCTACTTTTGGGTTCAAACTTTAAGTTAGAGTATAAACTTTGGCGAGCATGTGTTAAATTATCAAAATAACGGGCTTAAAGTTGTTGTCTAGCTCTCCAAAGTCTGCAGCGCCCCCTATCCATGTTTTAAGAGATACGCTTATCAAATTGGTACTGAAGAAAGTCTAAACAAACAGAATCATTTCGACGCAACAAGCAAGAAAATATAACCATTTCCCTAGTTTTTATGACGTTTCGAATTTCGGCACCCAAATTTTCGAAAGCGCCTAGCGCCTTACCATCGCGTCAGGGACCCTACATTCCCTATTCAAAAATGTTCGTCTAGGTGTGCTCTATCGATCCTTAAAGTTTGTCACCGACGAGCTGAATCACCCTGTATATGAGGCGTTCAGAAGTCAATCCGACTAACTCCATTTTTTCTTCTTTAAAAAAAAAATACGGTAATGACATAGTTCGTTTGAAATTTTTTTATATATCTATACTGCGCTTATGAATTATACTTGATTATAAGAGTATGCGTATAATCAAAATATGATGAAAAAATAGTAATTTTTATATAGTTAATATGTTTAATATGAGGACTTTATTTATGAAGTTAATTGGATTGACTTCCGAACGTCTCATGAGGTAATAACTACATTTTCAACTTATGAATTACAAATTTCAATTAAAAAATTGATTGGTAAGTTTTTCCCCCAAAAAATGGAATGCAGCGGAATAGTTTTCAGATAATATTTAATGCATTTTTTTATTTTATAAGAGAAATAATATTGATATTTTTTAATATTTAGAAATTAAATTTTTATAAGTTCTTTTTAGAGAGTTTAGTATCACCTGTTATAACTTCATACATAATCTACTAAAAAGGAAAATAATTAATTAAATTTACAGTAAAAAGCTCTAATTTCAATTTTCCTGAAATTTCAATTTTCTTACATAAAATTTTATTTAATTGAAGACTTCAATTAACCCTTTCATAGGTAAAATACTTCTATTCCTGAAACGATGAAATGATAAATTGACACCAGAATCTACAAACAGATTTAATTGATAATAAGGGAAATCTTTTCACCGTCCTGTTAAGAGCCCACACTGGTCAATCAGAAACACCAGGATAATAATGTTAAGTCTATGAGGGCGTTATTTTCCAATATATCGCTTAATTTTGTAACATTTGTGAACAATGTTTTTGCATAGGATAGCTGGTTTTAAGGCTAGTTTTTACTTTTCTGATTTTGGTTTCAAATTTAAAGAAAAAAAGAACTTTACGAAACCCGTTTGAACCGGTTCTGAAATTTAAACTATCCTACTATATATATATATTTTTTTAAACCAAAATCGAAAGATTAAAAACTAGCCGTCCTCAGCTATCCAATGCAAAAAAAAAAAAAAAAAAAAAAATCGAGATATTTGAAAATAACACCTCCATAGATTTAACATTATCATCCAGGTCTTTTTCAGTGACTCGTGTAGGCTCCTAATAAATTGTAATTTTTCATTCCAGAAGTTATGGTGTGAATGTGACACATAGGGAATAAAATTAAGTTATCCAAAAATGAACCACCACATTTCAAAAGGTTAATTTCTTCGGGACGCGCGAATAGTGTACGTGATGCATAAGGTGTTTAGAAACTGATTATTCTCACCAATTATTTTTTATTGTAATTTTTTAATTGTTTAATACGGACATTTTCTCGATTCAGTTAGCCCGAAATTTCTGTTTTGAAAATTCGATGATAAAAGATTAGAAATTCTTCAAAAGACGCTCGACCCTTAACGGTTAAGAACCTGGCTTATAGTGCACATTATTTCGCATAATCTGTTTACATAATATGCTATTGTGACAATTTCTGGTTTACCCTCATCTTCGAGGAAAGCAATTCACGGCTGCCGAGTTAGGCGTAAGTATTAAGTATGCCGACAGTTCAATAGAAAATTTACATATAACCTGCATTGTATCACATCTATTCTTTTTCTTTTTCTCCAAAATCTTCAAAAACTATCCAGTTATAATATTTTAAATTACAAAAATAACGGATTGCAAGCTATTATGAGCAACGGATAACCAGGTATAAATAAACCAAAGCTATTTTGGTGGCGCCATCTAATGACAATCGATATAAACAAAAGAAATTGACGTAATGAAATAATTCAATATCTATTTTTAAACTTCGGTTATCTAATTTTAGAATTTTAGTCGATATAAATAAAATTAATATTATATTTTAAATTTGGTCTTATTAATTTTTGAGAGCTTAACATTTACCCGCATTTTTTTTTAATTTTTTGTTTGGATTATAAGTAAAAAGAGTTTTATCCCCACCAAATATAGTTGAATTGTGGGATTGCCTTTGTTTGACTCAAAATTATTTTTCCACACTCTCTTATTAAATTACAATTTTATTTTCACTCCAAATTTATGTTCGAATATTACGATGCAAAAAAAAAAAAAAAAAAAAAAAAAAAAAAAAAAATAGAAACATTATCTTTGATGATATAATTAATATATCTGGTACAAAGTGTCATATATTCCTTACATGTCATATGTTCCTTACATTCATTTAATTACATTTTATAAGAAACATATATTTTATTCACAATGCAATTAAATTTCAAGTGGACGTAAGCTAATCTGTTTGTTGAACTACTTCATAAATCGAACAATGTTTTAAAAAAATTATCTTCATCATTTGTATTTATAGAACTCATTTGTCATTTTTAAAATATCCTTTTCTACAATACAGACTCTTCAATAACGATGTTTTCATTTGTATGAAGTCTTATGAAATGGAAATACCGATCAACATTCCGTCATTTTTGACGGGGGTTATAGGCTAGTATCAAAAAAAGAAGTGATAGCAATAAAAAAAACAGACCCATCTTTAAATGTAGTTTTGCTGGTTTTATTTTATAACGATTTAACACATTTACAATTTCATTTTTTTATACAGAAATATATAAAATTGGAAGTCCTAACTATGGAAGCCATTTGTAATCGAACTTAGTTTATCATTTTATGATAATTAAATTACCTATTGAGATATAAGCTATTTCGATCACGTGATCATTCGTTTATCGGCTAGTTTTTCTACTCTCTTCGGGGAAAGTGTTCAAAAACGTCAATTTTTAAGCCTTGTTATGAAAGATCTATCGCATTTGTAAAGAAAAAAAAAACAGAAAACTGATTGCAATTAAACAGTTTCTGAATAACATCACCTGCTAGTTTCATGCATTTCCGAACAAAAATAAATTAAAACTTATGTCATAAAGTTGCCATTTTTTCATTTAAGAAAAAACATTTCAATATTTTCAAATTTTTGTGACCCATCCTATTCACTACATTAATATTGAGAAAATACTCCCTCGCAATTCTCAAGCTATTATACACATGCGATTATGGATTTCATTACCATTATTTACGAATAGTAGTATTCTTCACCTGATTTAATCGTTGGATTATGCCATTGAATAAGGTAAACACACAACACACGAGGAATTGAATTGTTTTTCTTTAACCCTTTTTATCTTGATGGCACTTTCAGTACCATTAAAAAAATTGAATTTCAAATTGTTTGAGTTCGTCTACCAATAAAAGTATATTGCATTTTTCATACAAAATAATTTGGAATTTTGGTTCAATCTTATTTAGAAACAACAGTGATGCAGTTGAACCTAAATATTTTTAATGTGATTATTTTCTCCATCACAAGTGTAGCTTTTATCCTGTTGAAAAATATTAAACGAAAATTTATCAATTACAAAATTTTTCTCTGTTACTGAAAGGATCACAAGACATTTTTTGTCACTGCTATTTTAAGGATTGTGCGATTTCTATAATGGTATTTTTTGTCACTTTTGATACTTCACTGCACGATTTTCGCTATTTTTATGAAAAAAATATTTTAAATATACATATCGGTCTAATAATGGGGAAAATTAAAAAAAAAAATTAAATTTTTTAGCTAAAATCGGATATTTTATGGCGTGTACCCTATATACTCAATTAGGTTTTTTAAGCATTGTATTGATATATTTTGCAATAAAATTGGCTGAAATTAATTAATTTTATCTTCTCAACATTCTGCAACTTTCTTTATATCAGTATTTTTAAGTATACAGTATAAATAGTAAAAGTAAATTTTGCTTTAATAGCTTGATCGATTTTTTTTAATTGTCAAATGCAGCTATTTGACATGGACAAAATAAGGGTTATTTCATTCTTTGGACTCTTCTTGATCAGTTACAGCAACCCTATTGGTCAAATTCATGATACATAATGAGAATTATAGTATATTTTTTAGGTATGAGAATTATAGTATATTTTGTATTTGTAGGTGTTTTTACAGAGTGATGTGACACACTGTGCACAAACGGGTTAATTAATCAAATTATTCTTATAAATACCTTGCAAAAATAGCTCTTAACTACCGATTTTCAAGTCACTTTCAATAAAAAAAAACCCATCTAAAAGTCAAATTATTATTATATATGAGGAGCCCAGAAGCCAAGGGGTATAAGTGACAAAATTGAAAAAATTGAGTTAAGTGCATAGGGTATCTGGAAATATGCTTTTTTCATTTCAGGTAAAGAAATATAGGTCATTTTCTTATTTTTTGCTGAGTTATAGAGATAAAACACTTTTTTCGAAAAACAAACAATATTGATTAATTATACATTTAAAGAAAATTGTACTCTATTTTTTTTAACAGTTATTGAAATAAGAGTTCAAAGATTAGAATGCAACAAGCAGATGTTTCCTATTTCAATTTAGTCAATTGTTATTGATGTTCCAATTTAACATCCATTATCTTTAAACTCAATTTACTTTAAATCGACATTTTGTCACTTGTACCCCTTGGCTTCTGAGGTCGTCATATGTTGTTCTGGATATGTTAGACAATAACGTAAATAATTGTTCAGGTGAATTATTTTTTTTATTCAAATACAAAATATCAAATAATAAAAAAGAAATTTCAAATGCAAGCTGAAACAAAGTTTTTTCTGTGAAAAAATATTTTCGCTTCAAAATAGCTCACCTTCTTATTACAGATTCTATTCGATCCAAAAAGTGCATATTTGAAGAGATTTAATATTACTGAAACACATAAATTTTGATTAAATAATTTGTGCAATTCTCGGTAACTCTAGTGAGTTGTGTCAGAAAAAAGCAATTTTCTTTTGCATGTAAACAAATTGATTGTGTTAGCCTCCGGCCAAAAAAATTGTTAGTTAAGCTTGCAATCTTTTGAGAGCGCTTTGCATTTGACAGCTGCAACATCTCTTGTCCGAGTCGAGTAAACAAATGTGACAGGAAAAAAAGGTTTAATTCTTTTTCTTCAATTAATGTGACAAGAAATAAATGAGGTCTAACTTTTGCAGCATTTTAAGTGGGGGTAAGAACGATTTAAATCGGTTGATTTCAATCAGAATTATACTGTGATTTAAATCAACCGATTTAAAAAAAATCATTGATTAAAATAAAAAAAATTTTAAATGAGTAAAATGAGATAAAAGTATTAAAATATAAGATTAGTTTTGAATTTTTCTACAGGTATTTTTTCTTATGAGAAAAGAAATAAAAATAGGTTTAAGAATTGTTTCTAAACTTAATTCCTGAGATATGTAGTACAGTACATTTGTAAAGCCTACAGTTTTTAAATAATAAATATTAGAGCTAAAGAAGAATGGAAGAATAACAACTACTGAACAGCTGTAGTAAAAAAAATGTGTAAAACAGAAAATTAATTGGTATGAAAATGTTAAGCACAGCGAGAGATCTTGGTTGGCATGTACATATATCCTGTAAGCTAAGATTTAGGTGATTAACGAATTTTTTCTTAGTACAATTGTAATACGTGTTGTCAATAATATTTTTATTTTTGTTGTTTGTGCTAGTAACTAGTGAAATTACTTACTTGCAGATTTATTAATTCTGTAATAAATTCTTTCCTCTGGGCCATTTTAAAATGGACAAAATGTGGCCTGTATATATCACAGTTTTTTTTAAATACATGTGTTGCAGACTTTACAAAAATTATAGAATTTTACTTCTATAGAAAAAGGATATTAACCATGTTACTTAACATTATTTTTCAATTTGCATTATATATATATATTTTTTTAATTAATGATTTTTTATATATTATAATAGAAAATTATCTACTTTTTTCCCTAATATTTACTCAACACATTATAAAACTGTGCCCATTTTTGGGAGCTAACATCCTGCCATTTTCCATCTAAAATAAACACTAAATTGTTACAAAATGTTATATTATGTACCTAATTAATGATTATTTGTTTAATAATTAATTATTTTAAGGACTGTTAACAATTTAATATTAAATGCAGCTACTGGTAATTTTGGTAAATATAAATATCAATAGTATTTTATACAAACTTACATGATTCCATATAATTACTTATATTAATGTGTATAACTTTATTGTGTTCTACATTCTAATAAAGAACCAATTTGCAATTTTATAATTTCTGTAATGACTAATATTTCAATTTTATTTATTAAAGTGTGAAAACATATATTATGTCAATAGTTAGAGGTTTATTTGTCGTAGAAAGATAAAACTCTTGCTATCTATTCACTATTTTAACGCTGGGGAAAAAACCCATTTAAATAAAAATAATCTGATTTAAATTTTAAAAACCCGATTTTTTTTTATATCCTAATTTTTGGCTTATTTCATTAGAATTTTATCTATTCCAATGAATTCATTTATCTATCTATCCATCTGTTATATAATGCAAATATTTTTATTAAAAAAAAAAAAAAAAAAAAAAAAAAAAACGTCAAAACTAAATCAATTTGAACCTAATTGGGACAAGGTATGGATTTTCTACTATTTTGGATAACTTCGTTAACTAAATACGTAGCTATAAAATTTGTTTACAGGAACACACAATATAAAACACATACAAAATTTGTAACCCCGATAAAGTAAAAAATATTAAACAAATTCGAACCTAATTGGGAAAAGGTATGGATTTTCTACTATTTTGGATGAGTTCATTAACCAAATACGTAGTTATTGAAATTTGTTTACAGGAACACACAAATAAAACACATACAAAATTTGTCACCCCAATAACGTAAGAAGTATTAAACAAATTCGAACCTAAGTGAAACAATATATTGACTTTTTTGCAAGAATTTGGTAATCAAGAAAATTTGCTCTTGCAGTTCGTTTACACAGACACACAATTCTTCGATGGCATTTATCAAATAGTATTGTTTTTATTACAGTCTATTTTTAAACTTACACTCTTAAAACGAAAGAGCTGATTTGGCTTCTCATAAAAGAGCTGTAATTTTTTCGATCATAAAAGAGTTGTTTTTCAAACGATTAAATCTTCTTGATTTAAATTGGTTATTTAAATAGCTCAACTTCATTTAAATTAGTTAAAACTCGAGTTATTTCAACTCTTTTTTGAGAAGCTGCCTTTTAACATTGAGATGAGTAGATTTCAGCTCAACTTCAGATATTTTGTGGCTGACTTTTAAGAGAGTAGATTTCAACATATTTTTAATATTTTTAGTATAATTACGTATCGCTTACTGGCAAAAAAAGTGACTTAATTCAAATGTATTGTTTGCCACAACAGAGGCATAAGAACATTAGTATTGTTTTTTTGTAATATAACACTACAGCACTTATATCTGAATGCAACTTTAAAAATGTACATAAAAGCGTAAAACCCTTAACCCATTCGTGCCCACGACCTTTTGCGCAAATTTTATTCGGTTGGCACCACTATTTTTAAAAGAATTAAGTTTAGTTCATTAATTACGAAAATGTTTCAATTAAATAAAATAAAGATTGTTGTTCTTTTTTACAGGTGTCAAAAACAGTGCTACATGCACCTTTTGAAGCGTCCCTAAAAAGGGACGTTAGGCACTAATGGTTTAAGAATAAAAACGAAGAAAGGACAGAGAGGACTGAATAAATTTATTCTCTGTCTCTTACTTACTCCTAAAGGTCTGATTTCGGCATCGCAAATAGCGGCTAAAGCCAGCCCTGAAATTTTAAAATATAGATCAAAACTGCAAGATTAAAAGCAAAGTATATTAGTTGTGTGATGTTTATTTCCATTACTTAAGACCTGGTTTTGTATCCAGGAAGCGGAAAGGGGAAAAAAAGGCTATTTAAGTTATGAGAAATAATTTTAAACAATATTAATATTCTATATTATCTATATTTTTTATGCGTGATAGTGACCTCGATTTTTTATAATTTAATTTGCTTAGAGACTTCAATACAACGAAAAATCTGAAACTAGTGAATATACTGTTGTCGTTTGGATGCTTGAATTGCTCATGCACGCATTATAGTGATAGCGATTTTAAAGAGATGCCAAGACAATGAGTATAGCCGTACATCTTCATAAAATTCCTTCATTTCCTTAAAAATTTCTTTGTTTGTTATGTTTTGTCGTTGGTAGGGTCAGGTATAATATTTATGTGGCCACTACCATTGTCAGCAATCTTAGTAATTTTCAGAATTTTAAATTTCCTTTTAAATACATATTTTTGATACTTTCAAGAGGTAAAAAACGCGCAAAAGTTTTAAATCTGAACGCCGCCTGCATAAAGAGCCTACATTAGTAGCACAAATACATTCGTGAGCTAATGTTAAACCAGTGAGACTATTGTTTTCTAATTTGTCATTTGTATTTCAATATTTTTACATGATTTTTTATTTGTGTAGGATATCTGTTGTTTAATGCCTTACTGGCTATGATTTTCCTTTTTCGAATTTTATTGATTTTTTTTTCTGGGGACTCTTATATTACCAGTTTCGAAAGTGAAAGCGTCCTGAAATCAAAACTGCAAACTAACTGAAAAGATTTAAAACGCTCCTGGGAAGATATCCTATAGAAACAAATTATTTAAAAATGTGGAAATTCAAACGAAACTTCTTGTTACTATTTGTATTTTAGAAATATAAATTAAGTATATAATTTAAATATATTTTTAAGACTAAAATTTAGGTAACCTTTTTCAATAAGCGTACTCAAAGAATAAGTTAAATATATTATTTCTCTGAGCAAATATATCAGGATTTAATTATAATAGCACATGTTTATGCATTTGTTATGAATTCATTTATATTTCAGCATTAAGTAATAATAATAATAATAATAATAATAATAATAATAATGTTGGTGATAAAAGTTCCCTTCATTATCGTTAAACAATTGGACATTTAGATTAATTTATAACACGATTCGAACGTACACGATGTAATCGTTAAGTTTATTTGGGTGAAATAGTCCACCAGTGTTCGTATCCGGGATGGCTCAGTTGGAAGAGCATTGGCGGCTTCAGCCAATACATCCCTAGTTCGAATTCGTGCACGAACTTTTTTCACCCGCAAGGAAAATTTACTTGTGTTATAATTTGACATTTATTTTAATTCAAACGTATTTCGCTCTTTAAATTTAAACTAGAACCTACTTCTCCGATCGTAATCCTAGTTGTGATTCCACAAAACAAATTCTAGTATATTTTTAGACCCGTTTAATCCTGTAGTACGACATTTTCCAAATGCCTTCAAAAAATCTTCCTTGCGCTATTGTCATATGAAAAATACTCAAAATAACTACATTCGTTAGGTTTCAGCCAACAACATATTCGGTGATTTTCAGTAAATCTTAACTTCTGTGATTTGAATAGTAACGTTTTTTATTAGGGTAAAAGTAATTTTTCCAACAATAAAATAAACTTCTGTTCTAAAAGAGATTTAGGAGTTATTTGAAAGAAAATGAAATATCTTACCTGAAGAAACGGTGAAACATCTTTTCCATAAATCCTGATCATGGACACGTTGGCAACTGTATCGATTGTACCCATGAAGAAACCCATGATTGCAAGAACTATAGTTAATATCCACAGAGCTTCACAGAAGGGAATAATTGCCATAGTCAGGCACATCATGACGATGCTTACTACCAAAAGCACATAATGGGATATCCTGAAATTAAAATCACAGAATTAAGTAAATTAAATAATAAAATTATTCTTTATGAATATTTTAAAATTAAATTATTTTAAGTCCCCACAATAGTCACTGAAAAAGACCCGGATGATAATGTAAAATCTATGGGAGCGTTCTGTTCTAATATCTCGCTCAAATTTTATACTTTTTCGATTTTACTTATAAATTTTTATGTTATGATAGTTTCAATTTCAAAACCTGTTCAAACAGGTTTTGGAAGTAAAAGTAATTTTTTTTTAAATCTGAAACCAAAATTGAAAATGTAAAAACTACCCCTGTTGTGGATTGTCTTCAGCTATCCTATGCAAAAAAATCACATAAAAATATTAAAATTTCAACGAGAAATTTGAAAAAAAAACGCCACCATAGACTTAACATTATTATCCGGGTCTTTTTTTGTGACTAGTGTTGCGCCTTAAGGTATATGTCTATCTTTGGGAAACTTTTCTTTAATATGAAATTTTTATTAAACACTTGTGGTTCTAGTTAAAGCAAGGGGAATAAAACTATAGATTAAAATAAATTTTTAATGGAATTTTAATTAACTTTTCAAATTTAGGCAATATTTAGTCACATTTTAGCATAGAATTGCGTTTATGCCAAATCTTCTAGAACAAAATCTATTCAATATATTTCACTTTTTTCAGCAATATATTGGCAAACTACTTACCTGTGTTATGAAGCAAAAGATTCGCAATATCACTTTAATTTACAAGCATATATATCAAATTTGCATACAAAACATTATTTCTTTTTAAAAATGTGTGTTTATTAATAAAAGCTGCTTAAATTAATGTATACATACTTAAAAGCTCTATTTTGCATCATAAAATATCAATAGAAGCGCAGATCATTGTGACCAAATTATATTTCAATATCTTAAAAAAAATTAAATTATTTAAGAAATGAGGTTTGTTGTAAACGCGAACAAGGAAAAAGGCAGTTTTTCAGAGAACTTAAATTAAGATTTAATCATAACACAGAAACTTATGTATAAATGTTTATATTTTGGGCTATAACTTTCTTTTTATTATTGCTGAACCAAAAGTAATGCTATTTTCGAATCCTAACTGTTTGATATTTAATTTAAAATAATAAAACCAAAACTGAAAATTTTCGCAAAAATGTCGATTTAAGGATAGGCAATACCTTAAGAACATACTAAAAGAAATTTCAGGGAGAAAAAACGATTACGGAATCCCTTGTAAAATCACCACTCCCTGAATACTACGCCTACGTGCTGACTTGAAAATGGCGGCTGTCAGATTTAGATATTTTATATGGTCCCCGGAATATGAACTCCACTGTTTTCTAAAAATTTTCGTTGACTTATTTAATATCAGAAAAAATAAGGCAAAGAAAACTGTTTAAAATTATTCGTATTGAAATTTAAGAACCGTAAGAACGCCGAAAAAAAATCGCATAGGACAGCCTGAATTTTTGTTTCAGCGCAGCTTCTTTGTGTTCGATTGAATCAGTTTTAGGTCTATTTGTAAGTAACTATTGAAGCTATTCCAATAATATTTTTTTCATTTTTAGTAGAAACTAAAATATAAATTGAACTCTTACCAATAAATAAATAAATAAATAAATAAAATAAAAGTAAAAGATACGATAATTCTTTTGTTTTCAAAATTGGGAAACTATTGTATTTCTTATTTTGATTTATTACCGAACAACAAATTATAGTTCAGCTGCTACCAAAGCTATTGAAAATAAGTATTGAAATCTCTTCAGTAGTTCTTGAGGAAAAGGAACATTATTGTGAGGTGTTTTATATGGGATTTTTTTCTTCAAAATCACATAACTATTCCATACTCATTTTTTATTTCAGGGAAAAAAATCATTTAATGTTTAGTTACTTCCAAAACTAAATTAATACTGTTAAAGACTAATTAAGGAGCTCACAATCATAACAGACCAAGTCCATTTTAAAAAATATGCAGTCCATATAGAAGGTGAATATAATCTATTTTATTAGTCGGTAATCCTATGCCATATATATGAAAAGTATGTAAAAACAGGCCTGATACACTGTGGGAGTAGATAAAATATACTGTTAAAAATAAATCCGTTAATTCATGGTAAAAGTACTGGCAGTAAAGTTGCCGGACTTTTTCCGTTCAGTTAGTTGGTTTTCTGTTTTAGGAAATAAAAGATGGAAAAACTCTGTTTGAAGAAGTGGTAACTTTCTGTTATAAAGTTTGTATAAAATTGGCATTATAAAGGTAGTATGAAGTGTAATAATTTTTTATCTCGATGGCAAAAAGCAATACAGTTGCGATTTAGCAACACAGTATAAGTCTCACAAAAAAATCAGGATTTTTTCTTTGAATTTTTCATTTTTGTTGAGTAACCATTGTGTAGTAAACATTGAAAATAAATTTGCGGCAGATAACTTGGAATCTCCGTTGTTTCCTTTTCATCTCCGTCCGTTTCATTATTTTCAAGAGATATGGTGAAATTTTCCGATTTTTAACGAAAAATGACCTTTTGTAGTGAAAAGGGGCTTTTTCTGAGAAATTCGGCAAAAAAGTATTCCGTAAATTTCAGACTTTTTTTAACTTTGTAGATTTCGTGGAACTTCTAAATGGACTATTTTTTTAATAAACTTGGTTTACTGTAGTTATGAATTCCTCAATTAGAATTTTGTTGTTGCCATTTTTAAGCGCTTGACGTTAAAATAATAAAATTGTTCTCGCAGCCCACTTTGTCCATCCATGTTTTAATTGAGTCCTGCTTTTGAAAAAACACAACTCTTTTTTATGGCTCACTAAATAAAACTATAACCTATTCGGGAATGCCTGTTATGGAGATTTAAATAAATAACTGATACTTCCGTATGGCGAACACCTTTTTTCATAGCAGGCAAATTCTTCGGTTAGGGAGGTGTCTGTCCTCTATCAAGAAATTTTACTCAATTTAGATTATATATTATGTAGTAAAAAACTCCCTACAGGACACTCCCAAATAGTTGACATCTATAAAAATTAATAAAAAATTGTAAAAAAAAAAAAAATTCTAAGAAACGCGCTTCTGAACCATCAAAAATGTTTTTTATATAAAAAAAAGAATATGTTCAAGAAGTTTGAGACATGAAACTGTTGCATCACATTTTTCCTGCAATAATAAGTTGTAATTAACAGAATCATAAAAAAATAACTATAAAATATGCTGAAAAGCATTTTTAATAAAAAGTGCAAGAAAAGAAAGTGTAACTTGAGTTTACTTGCGCCCGTTATTGCTAAAAAAGTGTTTAAAATCAATCCTGGATGTATAGTGTTGAGACGAGGCTAACGAAAAAGACAGTCTATCGCGGTGTATCTCAGATGTCGTTTTTTACAGACCGCTAGAATGATGTGGCACTCTTTTCGTACATCCTCATTGATGCATTCGAATATTACATGACTTCATCGGTCTGTAAAAAAAGATGCTTGGACTGTACCACGGTAGCCTGTCTTTTCGTTAGTCTCGTGGTGAGAGAAGCGACCTAATTCATCAATACTCTGCAGTTAACAAAAGTGATTTGTACACAAATTACACACAGGACAGGTTTAAAACTTTTATTTTTAATTTAAGTTCAAGTAATCCCCCTCCAAATCATGTTGTAAGCGATATAAATTTGGGTGATGTAACAAAATGTCAATAGCAATTTAGTATATCAAAGCGAAATGCAACTGTAACGCGTCTTTCATCAAAACATATACAGAACTCTACAGCGGAGATCGATGTCTATAAAATTTGCTAAAAATATTTTTGCTCTTCTAACATCATCGTATTCTGCAAATATTTGTCTTCGTAACTTTAGTGGTTTATGTACAGTAAATGAAGAATAACAGCCTACCATCTAGCCTTAAACTCATCAAAGTTGAATATCGTTTGATATGAAGTTTAGTAAAGTTTCATGAAGATTTGAAAAATATTTTAATGCACATGTGCAAATAATTCAAGTTAGTTACGAGAATTGTGATTTTTTTTATTTAATTTCAAACTTTTACTTACATACCAATGCATTAGGTATAAAAAAATAAGAATTTGTAGAATATTTCTAAAATAAAAATTTACTCTCTTTTGATTTATTCTTTAAAAATATTTGTATATTTATATTTGTATATGTTTTTCAATCAATATGGTAATCATTAAAGGAAACTTCATTATTAATATAATTTCTTCAGATTTGTTGCGGTACCTCGGGCCCGATTACTGAAGGGGTCGTCATTCAGATAATACTTAAGATAAAGTGAACAAGTATTTTAAAAATCAGTATGAAACTAAGTTTGCAGTTAAACGGGCAAAGCTTAACTATGATGCTCAAAATTATTTTCAGCTTAATCTCACTTACAAAAAATACAAGTAATATTGGGGGGGGGGGGGAGAGAAAAAAGTTCATAATATGAAAGACTGGTCAGAGGGCTTTCCGCTGATATGTCACATTATGGGTCCAAAAAAGTTTGGAAATTTTTACCCTCACTTTACCCCCCTTGGGAGTGGAAATTTTAAAATCACTGAAACATATCTTTAATTATTTTTTTCACAGATCTATTTCCTGCCATTTCACGCTTCTATTTAAAACGACTGCTGATATGTGCCAAATGTTCTCAATTGTCAGACCCTCCTTTTAACCCCCTCAGGGGGGCAATTTCTGAAATCGCAGAAATATGTAATTAATTATTTTTTAGTAGATTTATTTTCTGGAATTTCACGCTTCTACCTTAAACGGCTGCTGAGATATTGGAAGATATTCATGAATTTACCAACCCCGTTTGCCCCCCTTAGAGGGAGAATTTTCTAAAGTCTCGTCTTAGTGCACGCTTACATCATAAGAAGTATATTTCCTTCAATTTTCATGATTCTATGTTTAGTAGTTTCGGTTGTGCGTTGATTCTCAGTCAGTCAGGACATACTATTTTATAGATATTCTTTGACTTGTTTTTTCTCAGAAAAATAAAGCGTAAGAACCTTTTAAAACGAACATTTAAGGGGCCGTACACCTGCTGAAAAAAATCCGACTTCGGCGGACATAATTTTTGTATCAACGCTGAGGCCTAAAAATCAGTAGGCTGTGGGTAGATGACAAGTAAGTGATGTTTTGTGACGAGTTCCCGAGTGACACACAAAGAAATTATCTAGGGACTTTGTTAAGAGTTATTACGAAACTACAATCCCCCAAAAAGCCTTGTGATAATTGATTTCAGTCACCATATAAGATAATGATGTTAACCCTTAACTACTGTTAGCGGTCTCACAGATCGTTGAGTTTTTCAAGTTTCAGAGTTTAACTCACACATTTTAGTTTAACTATAAATACTGGCCATATTTTGTTTCGTTTGGAGCCCTATTACTATATCTAGAGATTTTTGAATAGCTGAATTTATTTAAAATTAATTATTATTAGTTATATTACTAATTATTAGTCCTGTATATAAAGTTTAATGCAAAAATTGTATACAGAGAGTTAATTGAACATTTTATTTATCTTTAGATTAAGCGGTCTGACAGACCGTTCATAGTAACTATGCGACAATTTTTGTCACAGCAGTTAAGGGTTAAATCATCACAGAAAACATTATCAAAGTAAAACTGATGAGAACTATTTGATAACTATAAACCGCAACTGCAATTTTGTGAAAGAAAAATAAACAAAGAATCAACAAATTATTTAAAGACATCACAGTAAATAAAGCTATTTGATTTCGTGAAGCAATAGTGATTTGAAAAGGATTATGACTTTTTTTCATCCGATGAACTTTATTATTTAATAACTAATAAGTTTTAATTTCTGCATATTTGATGTTATAATAATGTGTTTTCTACATTTTGCAGCGTGTAATATGTAATCACAAAAAAGGAGCATGTTGTTTCTGCTCCAATTGTTCCAGATTAAATTTTAATTTCTCTTCTAAAAAGTGTATGTGATAACTACACAAAAATCTTTTTAAATGAAAGTTTACTCTATTCTGAACAAAACAAAAAAATTTTGAAAGCTCTAGCTTAAATCTGAAAGAAGTTATGGACTTTTATGTTGTGACATGTGCTATTCAAAATGGCGGCAAATCGGCCATCTTGGGAGCTGTTTTAAAGCTCATAACTCACAAACCGTTTGATCATTTTCAATATAATTGATATTTTTGGAATCAGCATTAGAAATTCTACAAATTTACTGAGTTTTATCAAAATTGGTGATGGTGGATGCCATGGTCTGGATGATCTGACTTGGAATGACCCTTACTTATTTCAAAAACTGTTTAAATTAACTTAGTGTATTTACGGATATAATCAAGAAAAATACTAACAGTTCGGAAAACGATATAAGAAGGAATATAAAGGTAAACTACTCTTATTTACATATTTTCTTACATTAATAAAATGAACACATTAAATAAATTTGGTATTGAACTCACGTAATTTAATTGTTAATAAAGTACAATATTTCTAAGATACTTTCAATAAAGAAGAAGCACAGTGGTGAATTCACTTTAGAGTCTCGACAACCATTCAACTTCACCTTGTGACATTTGGTGACTCATCACAGTGCACTATACACAATGACTTAAAAAATTGAATCTTGAAATGCCAGTCTCGCGAGAATCGAAAAGTGGCTTCACAGCAATGTAACCCGGTGCCCACTTCAAGGCAACAGCCACAGTGACTTTAACCCCTTATCTACCGACGGTACTTGTAACTACCATAAAAATTACTTATTATAAAATACTTTTAATACGTCAATTACTTGTAATACCGTTTAGAATGAGTTACAGATACATTACTTTATTTTTTTACTAAAAGCATTATTGGTTACACCAAAATTTTTTTTTATAAGGATGATTTCTTTTGCTTTTGTATCTTTTCAGCTTTCTTGGAGTTGAGGGAGGGAGATGGAGATTTTTCAATTCGGAAATATTTCTATATTTAAATTGTAAGTACATCATATTTATACATTTTATAATTGTACAAAATACTAAGAAAACAATATAAAATAAAAGATTTGAGCGGGGTTATAAATATTGCACAAAATCCCTGTAAATTCAACTTTAATTAATCCTCCTAAATCCTCCAATCCTTCTAAAATCCTTGAAAAATTTATTAAATGATTATATAAATCTTTTAATTTAGTTCAAACAATTTACTTAAAATGTTTTAGAATGTAAAATTTTCATGAACTCATAATGCGGTAGATAAAGGGTTAACGCGGAGTCATCATACAACGGCCATTTGAGAGCAATTGTGAAACAAATGAAAGATTTCATATTTTGTTCCATCATACACTCGTCACACTTGTGATCATGTGTGACATGAAGGAGATGTCACATCAATTTGCGGTGCTGGAGCGATGGTACGTGTTTCCTACGCTTGATGTTTTTATGTTCGTTTATCTTTTGAGTACTCATATATTCGAAATTCAGCTTTTTACATTTGGTCAAAAGTTTTGGACACAAATGTAGCTACGTGTTATTCCACAATGATGTATTTATAGCTTGGTAGATTAAGATATTTAAATTTATATATATATATATATATATATATATATATATATATTGTATATCATCATCATCAACCATTTTCGATCCACTGCTGGATGTAGGTCTCCCCCAGATTTTTCCAATGTTTTCTGTCTAGTGCTTTCGTCATCCAATTTACACCAGCCACTTTTCTAATTTCGTCACTCCATCTTACTTGTGGTCGTCTTCTTGGTCGTTTTACATCTCTGGGATACCACTGTAGTATATGTGTGCTCCATCTATTGTCTTGTCTTCTTGCAATGTGCCCAGCCCATTTCCATTTTAGCTGCTTGATTCTTTCAAGGATGTCAAAAACTTTTGTTTGATTTCTTATCCAGGTTATCCTCTTTCTGTCTCTTCTAGTTATGCCTAGCATACATCTTTCCATGCTTCTCTGTGTTGTTTGTAATCTTTGTATCATCCGTTTTGTTAGTGTCCATGTTTCTGCTCCGTAGGTTAATGCAGGTAAAATACATTGATTAAAAACTTTTCTTTTCAAACCAAGAGGCATATTACCCTTCAGAATAATACTGTTCTTCCCGAAAGCACTCCACCCATTTCTTATTCTTCTATTGATTTCATTCAAGATACTATTATCCGATGATATTTCCTGTCCTAGGTACACATAACATTGCACTTCTTTAATCTCAGTGTTCTTGTGTAGAATTTTCTTTTTTGATGTAAATGAATTAAACATCACCTTAGTCTTTTCTAAATTTATTTTTAATCCCACACTGAAGCTAGCTTCTGCAAGATCTTTTAGCATAATTTCCAATTCTTCAGGACTGTTACTGAAAATTACAATGTCGTCAGCGAACCGGAGATGACTTAAAAATTCTCCATTTATTCTAATCCCTTTGTTTTCCCAATCCAGCTTCTTGAAGATATTTTCTAAGACAGCATTAAAAAGTTTGGGTGAAATGGTGTCTCCTTGTCTTACTCCTCTTCCGAGCTTGATCTTCGCTTTTCCTTTATCTAAACGGATGATTGCTGTTGCTTTCTTGTAAATCTTCTTTATGATATTGATGTAAGGTTTGTCTATACCTATGTCCTCCAGAGAATCTACTACTGCTGATGTGTAGACGGAATCAAAAGCTTTTTCATAATCAATAAAGGCAAGGCACAGAGGTAAATTATATTCTTTATGCTTTTCTATGAGTTCCCTTACTGTTTGGATATGATCCATTGTGCTGAATCCACTTCGGAATCCTGCCTGTTCTCTAGGTTGAGCTGAGTCCAGAGCTGATTCAAGTCTTGTCGTTAAAACTTTGGTGAAAATTTTATAAATCACGGACAGTAAGCTGATCGGACGGTAATTTTTAATGTTTTCCTTCTCTCCTTTCTTGTAAAGTAGTACCATCACAGCATTATTCCAATCTTCTGGTACATCTGACCTTTTGAGACATTTGGAAAACAGTAAGGATAGCCTTTTTGCAAATTCTTCTCCTGCTTCTTTGATAAGGTCAATTGTAATTCCATCTTCTCCAGGGCATTTACCTTTTTTCATAAATCTAATAGCTTGTAAAACTTCATCTGTCATCACTGGGATTATCTTTTCAGTTTCTGTTAAGATTTCTCGTTGATCGTGTACGTTGATTTCCCTCTGATTTTCACATTTATATAGATCATTATAGAACTTTTCAACAATGTGTACTATTTCGTTGCTGATTTTGGTGATTGTTCCATCTGCTCTCTTCAGTGCAAAAATACCTTTTCTTCCAACACATAACTTGCGCTTAGCTGATTTTAAACTTTTGTTATCTTCCAGAACTTTTTTAACAAGATCACAGTTAAATTTTCTGATATCTTTTGTAACGCTTTTTCTTACTGTTTTACATAATTCAGCATATTCAACTCTTGATTTAGGATAATTTTTCTTCATTTTAAATTCTCTGCGTTTTTTCATCAATCTTCTTGTTTCTTCTGTTATTTTCTTTGTCTGTTTTACTTGTGCATCACTGGCTATCTTCTAGGCAATTTCTTGTAGAGTATTGGTTATCTTCTTGTTCACTATTATAACATCTTGCTCTTCTTCTAAAGTTGATTGAAGTACTTGGAAACGGTTTTGAAGTTCCAAATGAAATTCTTCTTTATGTTTCTGGAGGTTTATAATATCGATTGATTTCTTTGAGTGTAGCAAAAGCTTCATTCTTTCCACTTTAGTATTTAACAGCAGTTTACATCTAACCAATCTGTGATCGCTTCCTGTATTGAAGTTATTGAGACCGCTGCAGTCCTGAATAAGATACTTTTTGTTGGTCAAGATGTAGTCGATTTCACTTGTTGAGCCATTTGCACAACGCCATGTCCATTTTCTTTGTGGCTTTTTCTTGAAAAATGAATTCATGATATACATCTGTTCACATTCTGCAAACTCAATCAATCTGTTTCCTCTTTCATCTCGCATACCATATCCATGATTTCCTACAGATAATTCACCTTTCTTCTTCTCTCCAATTCTAGCATTCCAGTCTCCCATTATTAATTTTATGTAGCAATTTCCCTTTTGGTGCATTGAAGCTACTTCTTCATAAAAATCTTCAATTTCTTCATCAGAATAACTTATTGTTGGTGCATAAACTTGGGTAATTTGCAGCTTGTATCTTTTGGACACTTGTATTACTAATCTTGCAACTCTATCTGATGCACTATCATATTCTACAATGTGATTCTTCCACCTTTTATGAATCAGAAATCCTACACCACTTGTTCTTCCATCTTCTGTACCTCTGTAGTATAAAACATGTCCGCTGGCAAGATTAGTCTTTTCTTCGCCTTTTCTTCTTACTTCACATAATCCTAAAATGTCCCAGTTGATCTTATCTAACTCTTCTTCAAGTTCATGTAAACGGTTTTCAGAAGATAGGGATCGTCCATTGTACGTAGCCAAGGTCATCAACTTATGGCAGCCAAGCCGAGCCCGGTGATTCTTAGCACCCTCTGTCTTCATGTCTGTCTGATCGCTGCCGTAACCAGGAACATGCAGACTACCAGGAACTGAGGGCCATGATTTGTTTTGTGAATTCATGGTAAAATAACGGGGGTTGTGGCCAAATCCCTCCACGCTGGCCAAGCGGGTTGGAGGAAGCCCATCCGCGTTCGTTCCCCTTGCACTAGACAAGAGTACTAACAGGCTGTACCGATGGAAATATTGTATATATATCTTCAACTATTCACTGTCAAATTTTAATTTTAGTGCGAAATTTGTTAATTAATTTCTTTATTCATTATCACGTTAGCGTTTATTCAACAGTGTAGTATTATAAATATTTTAACTTGGATATGAAAAAAATGTAGCTTTCATCAATGTTATTGTAAGAATACTAAAGTTTCTACTTGCTATTATGTCTTTCCTTTCTTAGGTGGTTGCCATTCATCTTACCCTAACAATAAAGGTTGATAAATGATAATTGCAGTAATCAATCAATTTTGTATTCAGTTCTTCCCCTAAAGGCTAAATATTCATAAAAGTTATCGCAATGTTTTTTCCACATATTTGGGATTTAACAAAGGCCAATGTTTAAAGCCATAAAAGAAACCAATGATATAGAGATTTTTGGATTGATACATTAATTCTTTTGGAGCCTATTTTTCTTTCGTTTTTTACGCAATGGTTTCTCGTAGACTTTGTTTGCCTTTCTGTTTCGTTTATTAGTTTTGTTTCAATTGAACTTCTCGTGATTCAAAATTTAATACAACATATAGAAAATAGCTCATAAGGCCTCAGGCTTTGATAGCCTGTAAGATGCATAGTTGCAAGCCATATTAGATCAGTTTCAACAGACGGCCCAAACATACATCCACCAGTCGAGAAGACGAAATAAGGAAAATATTTTAACTAAATACACTGGTGTGCAAAATTTAAGAACTAGTCCCAAAATGCCAATTTTCAAGAGATTTTCAAGCGATAATTTTCACACGAATATTCAAAAGGAAGTAATATAATTCGAATAATAACTATCCCTGCATAACAGCTAGTCCATATAACCTCTCATTCAGGTCACACATGGTCACAAGAGTCACAGTCACTATGGCGAAACAAAAAAAAAATTCCATACGTCTCTTTTATGAGTCTCAAATGACTACTATATGCTGCTCCACTGACAAGTAACTGCGACTGCTGCTTTGTGTGGAGTCACCAGGTGACTTTACTATATCTTTTTATTGAAACTCTCATGTGACTGTCATTTGGAGACTCAATTTCAAAGTCATTGTGAATGTTGCATTATGATAAATCAGTAAATAATGTCACATTAAAGTCACATGGTGACTTTCTGTCACAAGACTTTGTCAAATGGTGACAGAAACCCTACTGTGAAGTACCCACTGTGAAAAGTGGTGAAAAGTCACCATGTGACTTTAATAGGACATTATTTGGTAATTTATCATAATGCAACGTTCACAGTGACTTTGAAATTGAGTCTGCAGATGAAAGGTCACAGGAGATCTCAATGTTACGACACTCTAAAGTCACCGAGTGATTCGCCACAAAGCAGCAGTCACAGTGACCTGTCAGTGGAGTCCCATATAATAGTTATTTGAGACTCATAAAAGAGACGTGCGGAATTTCCTATTTTTTGTTTCGCCGTAGTGACTGTGACTCTTGTGACCATGTGTGACCTGAATGAGACGTTATATGGACTAGCTGTTATGCAGATATAGTAATTATTCGAATTATATTAATTCCTTTTGAATATTTGCTTGAAAATTATCGCTTGAAAATCCCTTGAAAATTGGCATTTTGGGACTCGTCCTTAAATTTTGCACACCAGTGTAAATATCCCCTATTATTTTTTTCTGTTTCATTATTATATTGTGGATTTTATTTTTTTAAGTGATTGATAGTTGACACTAGAGTGAATAGGGGTTTTCTGAATATCTTATATTTGTTTCTGAGATTCCATTGGCAACATTTTTTTCATTTACTTATCGGGCTTTAAAGTTTGGCGACTGGGTTGCCAGTTTGGTATCTACTTTTAATTTAAAAACTTCGAATTCGCATCAGAAACTCTGAATGAAAAATTTTACTTCAGGTAATCACGAAACGTATGTCGTTAAATAAAGAAAACTACACAATACAGAATTTCTGGTGCGATTGTAAAATTTCAGAAATAAAAAAGGAGGCCAAATTTGGCAACCCAATTTGGCGATAGTTTTCGTTTTATGGATTGTGGCCCACGGAATATTGGAGAACTACTTATATTTTTGAACATAGGAATCGACATAAAATGCAAATAAAATAAATAATAATAGGTGTAACAGGTAAGTCTAACAAGTTTTTCAAAGATCGCGGCGAATTAGAAATGCATCGTAATCAATGATGTAAGTGTTAATAAATGTAAGGGCTATCTCAGAAATTGAAATACACCGAAAAAAAAATGAAATACTTAATCATATCTAACATTATTTAGTCAACAATTAGTCAAGTACGCGTATTAGTTGAGGCCAGAGAGTTTCCTATCTTTATATATTATTAAAAGTTTTCATCTTGGTTTTAAAAGCCGCTTAGTTCACCGTCCATGTTTTTATGTATGTTCAAACCGCCGCTATCTTTATAGGTTAATATCGCGGATAATTATCGACAGTTTTCCTCTAAAATCATTAGCAAAAACCCTTTTATGCTTTCGCAGCGAAAGGACCACTTGCGCGCCTCAACACCCTTGCTGAGTGCCAACAAATTAAAATCTGTGTTTAAGGCCCCTGTCCTCGCTCGAGGAAACGCTCGCGAGCTAATGCTATTCCTATGGGGAAGCATTTTCCTAATAACTCTTTCGCATTTTGACATTTTTGAATAATTTTTTTGCATTGGATAGCTGAGGTGCATGCCGATAGCGCACCTTTTTTACTTTTTCGATTTTGGTTGCAGATATTTTTTACAAAAGCACTTTCAGTTTCGAAACCGGTTTTGAAAGTGAAACTAACTTTGTAAAAAATATCTGCAACCAAAATCGAAAAAGTAAAAAAGGTGCGCTGTCGGCATGCACCTCAGATATCCAATGCAAAAAAAATTATCCAAAAATGTCAAAATGCTAAAGAGTTATTAGAAAAATGCTTCCCCATAGGAATAGCATTAGCTCGCGAGCGTTTCCTCGAGCGAGGACAGGGGCCTTAACAGATAAATGTGATTTTCTTAAAAACCATGAGACCTAGGATAATCGCTATAGTTTTCCTACAAGGACAAAATAAACTTCTACTATCCCTATTTTTTTCATAATTTTATTTCAGTAGATTCAGAAATAGTAAGGTAGGAGGGACTTGCATTACATTTTTCGGCAATATCTCTGAAAATATAATACATAAAACAAATATATTTTTGAGTTCGACGTTACAAAAGCTTTTACACGATACCCCAAACGATATATATATATATATATATATATAAAACCCCCAAAATCGTATTATTTTGCTTTTCATGGCTAATGGCTAGATGAAACCACACACTTTATTTGTAGTGCTTGGGGTCTGATGAGTCTACTATAGTTCTGCAAATTCCAAATATTCCTTCTAGTTCCTTTTTCATTTTTTGTTGATATATATTGTTTTACAATCGATAGTTTTATGTATCGGGTGATCAAAAATTAGGACGAGCTTTAAAAATGAATTATTCGCAAACGAATCAAGATACAAAGATACGGTTTGTACGAAATGGATGGAAAAGAAACCGGGTTTTGTGTGGCAACGCAAAAAATAGTCCTGTTAGTCGGCGATTTGGACTGCACCGTCTGCTTCATTGTCGTGGCAACAGCAGCGGCCATAGAGTGCCATCTGTTGGTCGCCAACAGAACTTTTTTTCGTTGCCACACAAAACCCGGTTTCTTTTCCATCCGTTTGAGGCAAACCATATCTTTGTAACTTAATTCGATTTCGAATTATTCATTTTTAAAGTTCGTCCTGACTTTTTGATCACCCAGTATATATTTATGTATAACAAATATTTTTATTTTAACCTAATTTTACGCCACATTTTCCTAAATATCTTTTTAATTGTTAGTAATCTAGAAATAGATGGCTCAAGAGTCTTCTTTCTGTGAAATTTGAACTTTTCATCTTCAATACATTACGAGAAAACAAATATGATCGACGGACAGATAGAGACATACACGCAAGTGATCTTATAACACTTCCGTTTTTACTTTTTAAGTATGGAACCCTAAAAATGGATAAAACAAAGAAAACAAATCCCAACTTACTTACAACTTACATTATACATCATTAAATATTTATTTCCAAACATCACGCAATTTCATTTGAATTACCCATAGTAACATTTATTATGCATTGCACATTAATATTGATAACATAACGCAAGTTGCGTTTCTGGCGTTTTGGTTATAGTTGTAGTTGCGGGGGACTAGCTGTATAATCTGATTGTCGTTGATATACTTGGGAATTCCTGCCGAATTATGAGTCAGTTTGACACAGAATTTGATGGCATGGATAAATTCGAAGCTAATTTACTTCAAAGTCTTCCTGAAATTCCGCAATTTTGAATTTCATCCCAGAAATATATACAAATATATATACAATAATATATACAATATGTGTATACAAATATATACACATTTTCTGAATATTGCTCAATGTTCCCTGAATAATAAGCCTATATGCTGACAGAAAAATGGAGGCTATCGCATGTGCATTTTTAAAGTTTGTGCACGGTTCCGTGAATTCAGAAATCTGTATTTCATAAAAGTTTTATTTGACTAATTTAATTAAAGAAAAAATAAGTAGGGGAAAACGTTTAGAAATTATTGGTATTGAAAATCAAGCGGCCATACAATCGTTGAAAAAAATCCGTTTTTGAAACCTGATTTTTGTGTCATAGTACTACTTTAGAATTCATAGAGGCGGTTAACAATATTCGTCGACCGAAATCTCATACGAGCTCGAATTGAAAGATAATACATAGTTTAACACAATTATGGAAAAGTAGTTTAAAATTAGATCGAATATCAATTTTATTTTTTTACATATAAAAACGGACTCGTATACACTCATTATTATTCACTTATATAGTTTTCCACTAAAAATATATCCACGACTTTCTTTTGAAAGATCGTGTCAACCTGTACCCAACTTGAAAGAATCAAAATTGAACTCAAAAGGGACCTGAATCCGAGATACTTAAAGTCATCCGGACCCAATTTAACGGGCTTGTCATGTAATTTTCGAATATAATCGGATTGTCATGAGGTATCCCAACCTGATGCAGAACTCTAATTAGGTCTTAATTAACTCTAATAATTAACTCTAATACATCTTGTCACAGTGTCAAGATTGTCCCTAAGAAATATTGAGAATTTTGAAAAAAAATTCAAACGTGTGAAATACTTTACACATGTATAAACAGCAAAATTTGTTTTGAAAAAAATGCATTTGAAATACATTATAGTATGCTATCTTCAATTTACCGCATTTATAAGCATTTGACATACATTATAGTATGCTATCTTCAATTTACCGCATTTATAAGCATTTGAAATACATTATAGTATGCTATCTTCAATTTACCGCATTTATAAGAAGTGTGAACATATATTGCAAGAAAAGTGACACACCTCGAAATAAGCAAATTTCACAGGAGAGGCAAAAGAACATCTGCATGATTTTATTATAATATGAAATTATGGCACTTAGTTTTCCGTACAGGAATAAAAACCTAAATCCCTTTAAGGGAGACCCGTAAGAAAAAACCCAAAATTTTTATTATTGATTTTAAAGTAATGAATTTTGGTGTACTACTTAAGAATCTTTTTGTAAGGAATAATTAGCAAAAAAAAATTCACTTTTTATTAAAAAGAATATTTTTTATGGGGATTTTTATGATTTTTTTTTTTTGTCGAAATATACACTTTTTAAAATTACTACTCCTCATTCAATTTTCAATATTTTGGTATTACTAAAATTTCTTAAATAGTGTTATAGTATATAGAAAAGAACTAAGGAGAGATATTTTTAATTTTCTATTTTAATCGGCTAAAATAAATAAATAAAAATACGCATGATAAATTTCCTTAAATTCGTTATAATTTTCATGTTTACCAATTTATGTAAAATTTTCAGAAATAGTTTAAAAAAATATCTCTCCTTACGTTTGTTGCAAATTTTTTTTTAAGATTCTAAAAACATAAACGCTTTGTTTCTAAATCATTTTACCACTGAGCCTTAGTACTTTGAACTTAGGCAAAATATGAAAAAAGTCATTTTCAGGAAAACACGTTTTAAATGGCCGCTAGTCCTTTAAACTCTATAGTGAGTACAATTAAAAAAGCTCATTTTCAACCTGTTCCAAGTGTCCCCGAGTTCTGAAATTCTGCATGGATATTCGCAAATATGTATTTTATCGTCTTCTGAGATAAAAAAATTTTGAACTTGTGATTATTTTTGGCCGAAAATGGGGTACGGGTCTCCCTTAAAATAAAGACATACGACAAGGTTTGGAGGATGGAGGTTTGGATAAATTTACCTTCCCACACAATCGACCCCTCTTCAGTACTCACGAATGGACAAATAGCGTAATAAAGTGATTTTCTTGTTGCCTACACTTATGAAAATGTTTGTGTAGCAAGACACACCTCTGCGTGCAACCTACTCGTGGAATAAAATGCAAAATGAATTTTTGTGAGAAGTGCCACTTTTCTTGCGAGTGAGCGATATGTTCCGCAAAGCATATACCTACACTATTGATATTTTTCAAACCTAGTATCAAACATTCATACATACATACAATCATAAAAAAACCGTAATTTTGCTCTTTCCAAAATTCATTTTTTAAAAAATACAGATTTTTTAAAATTTATTTGAGATTACAGAAAAGTGAAGAAAAATTTATCTTCGTTAAAGATTTTCTTTCTTTTATGAAAAAAAGCGATTTATCGACACCATTTACAGTGCAGATAAATTAAATTAACGTAAATTGAGAATAAATTAACCATAAGATTATGAATCAATAAAAAGTATTTTTTTCATCGATTTTTATATATTTTCTAATGCATTGAATTTGCATGAGAAAAGCATCGTATAATGTAATTTGTAAGTTCCTCTCCTTGATCTGTCTGGTTGATTCTAGTAAGTGCGGATATACATTCCGTATTTTAAAGGAAAAATGATTAAATTAACTGATGAGCATAGAGTGTCTTTAAAAGTCATTAACTAAAGTTATTGCAATATCATCTGGATGCCGATATGTGTAGGCTTATAATTCTAGTTTGCTCCGCATGCATTAACTTAAAAAATAAAAGCATATAAAATTTAATTTGCAGTATGAAAGAAGTCACTTTGTTTTTCATTATCGAACAATTGCTGGTATGCTGGTTTAAATAAAAAAGTTTCTTTTCCCTTTTTTAACATTTTCCAATAAAGCATAAATGTGTTTAAGAATTAAGTTTGCGTGTATGTCTGCTGAAGCTATGTGTGCGTGTCTGCGGTATGCATGTCTTTCTGTCTGTACTCTTACCTCGCGTAAATATACACGGATTTCCATGCAATTAATATACATTATTGAGGTTTACTGTGGTAGGTTCGTAATTGAAAAAGAAGTATGTAGCATTAATAGTCCGTTTACAGGGACACCGAAACCAATTTCTTTACTAGTTTTTGGGGAATATCATTTGCAGTGTGTTCTAGCTATAAGGTACCCCAACCCGATATAGAACTCTAGTTAAGACTATTTAACTTGATACATCTTACGCAATACAGAGAATTTTGAAAAAAAAACCACTTCGAATAATTTAAGCATGTATAAACAGCGAAATTTGTTTTGAGAAAAATACATTTTAAATGCATTATAGTATGCCATCTTCAATTTATTGCATTTATAAGAAGTGTGAAGATATATGTTCTGCAAAGCATATGTAAATCTATTGATATTTTTCAAACTTTCATACACACAATCACAAAAAATGAATTAATTTTGCTCTTTCCAAAATTCCTTTTTTAAAAATATAGATAATATATAAAAATTTATTTGAGATTACAGAAAAGTGAAGAAAAATTTATCTTCGTTAAAGATTTCTTTACTTTTATGAAAGAAAAGTGATTTATCGACACGATTTACCGTACAGATAAATTACATTAACGTAAATTGAGAATAAATTAACCATAAGATTATGAATCAATAAAAAGTTTTTTTTCATCGATTTTTATATATTTTCTAATGCATTGAATTTGCATGAGAAAAGCATCGTATAATGTAATTTGTGAGTTCCTCTCCTTGATCTATCTGGTTGATTCTAGTAGGTGCGGATATACATTCCTTCCGTATTTTAAAGGAAAAATGATTAAATTTACTGGAGAGCATAGCGTGTCTTTAAAGTCATTAACTAAAGATATTGCAATATCGTGTGGATGCCGATATGTGTAGCCTTATAATTCCAGTTTGCTCCGCATGCATTAACGTATAAAATAAAAGCATATAAAATTAAATCTGCAGTATGAAAGCAGTCACTTTGTTTTTCATTATCGAACAACTGCTGGTATGCTGGATTAAATAAAGAAGTTTCTTTTCCCTTTTTTAACATTTTCCAATAAAGCAGAAATGTGTTTAAGAATTATGTTTGCGTGTATGACTGCTGAAAGTCTGTGTGTGTGTCTGCGGTATGCATGTCTTTCTGTCTTTACTCTTAACTCGCGTAAATATAGGCGAGTTTCCATGCAATTAATATATATTATTGAGGTTTACTCTGGTATGTTCGTAGTTGAAAAAGAAGTATGTAGCGTTAATAGTTCGTTTACAGGGACACCCAAAACTATTTCTTTTCTAGTTTTGGGGGAATATAATTTGCAGTGCAATTTAGCTATGAGGTACCCCAATAAGATTTAGAACTCTAATTAGGACTATTTGACTTGATACATCTTAAGCAATACATATAATTTTGAAAAAAAAAATAAAACACTTCGAATAATTTAAGCATGTATAAACAGCGAAATTTGTTTTGAGAAAAATGCATTTAAAATGCATTATAGTATGCCGCCTTCAACTCATTGCATTTATAAGAAGTGTGAAGCTATATGTTCTACAAAACATACGTACATATATTGATGTTTTTCAAACTTTTATACACACAATCACAAAAGAAATCGTATAATTTTGCTCTTTCCAAAATTCCTTTTTTAAAATATAGATAATATATAAAAATTTATTCGAGATTACAGAAAAGTGAAGGAAAATTTATTTTCGTTAAAGATTTATTTTCTTTTATGAAAGGAAAGTGATTTATTGACACGATTTACAGTGCAGATAAATTAAATTAACGTAAATTACTAATAAATTAACCATAAGATTATGAATCAATAAAAAGTTTTTTTCATCGATTTTTATATATTTTCTAATGCATCAAATTTGCTTCAGAAAAGCATCGTATAATTTGCTTGGTATGCCGGTTTAAATAAAGAAGTTTCTTTTCCCTTTTTTTAACATTTTCCAATAAAGCTGAATTTTGTTTAAGAATTAAGTTTGCGTGTATGTTAGGCCCGTCAAATTGTCAGAAAAAAGGGCCGGTAGATGCAAAATTTCTGCTAGAAGATTTTATGTTTTTAAAGTGTCTATGGGGATGCTAGTAACAAGAATTAATGGTTTTCCAACAAAATATCTCGAGGCTAAACTTTTTGGAGCCAAATAACAACAAAAATTTCGGACTTTTTTCAGTTTTTTGCCTATAACTCGAAAATTATAGATTTTTTGTGTACAATACTCAATTAAAAAAAAACAGAGCATTAAATTATCTACAAATTTCATCATAAAATTGTTTTTCTAAAGCTATTATGAAGCGCGCTGCAGCTTTCTGAAAATGGCCGTTTTTTTCTAACTTTGCGGAAATATCGCAAAAATGGATATTTGACACCATTTTTCATTATTTTATGCTCTTTAATGTATCTCAATAATATTACAGGCATTTGAATTATAGCAATCATGATTAACTTCAACGGTAACGTTGTAAAATAATTAAGAACATTGTAACTTTTTTTGTATTTAGAGCTTAAGTGGCGAACATTAATATTAGGTATTTAACTGAATGTAAGTAAAAAATACTTACGACGACATTTTTCATGTATTTAATAACGTCTAGAACGCTTTCGGGTGAATGGAAATGATAATGGAAACTACACTGTTAAAAATCTGCTGCATTTTTTTTGCAACGCACTCCCCTGCTTGTATAGAAAACGGTTACTTGGCCGTGAAATGGTGCCTTCCGATTGGTTTGAATAGAGATATTATATACAAGCGGTGGAGTGCGTTGCAACAAAATACACCAGATTTTTAACAGTGTAAGCGCGCTAGGGCTTTCTGAAAATGTCACTTTTTTTAACTTTACAGAAAATGACCTATTTTTCGCCTCCCATTCCAAAACAATTTCTTACATCGCTAACTATGAAAATTAAATAAATCTATTAATGTATGAGAATACAAATTTTTAAGAAAGGAAAGGTAGAAGGAGCAGAAATTCTGGAAACTCTACACGAAAAACAATTACGAAAGAGTAGGGGGAGTGTTTCCATTAAAGTTATTGTTAACAGTTATATTTCTTACCTTGAGAAAAATTTTTGGATCACAGGTAGCGATTGTGTTTGATAGATATCCATCTGAGGGAGAACAGAATGGAATGAAAAGTGCAGAAAGAATGCGTTGATCTAGACTACATGCGTCTCCGGTTTCTAGCCAATGACAGAAACAAGAGCCGCTTAATCTCATTGCTTAAAACAGAATTTCAAAACAACCGAATTCAAGTTGACCATGCAGAAAAAGAAGCTGATATCATGGTAGTTACCTCAGCCATTTCAAGAGCCAAATTTTTTGAAAGTGTCGTAATTGTCGGAGAAGACATTGACCTTCTCGTGATCATTGCAATCTTGGGCAATCAACACAAAAATCTGTTTTTCCAAAAACCAGGAATAGGTAATATCGAAACCAAATGGTTTTCAACCAAGTTATACAAATACAACTACAATAATGTTCTTTTCACTCATGCAATCAGCGGATGCGATACAACATCCGCTCTTTTTCGACAAGGATAGTCAAAGTTTTGTAGTATTTTGAAAAAACATGATCAGCTTGAAGAAATAGCCTGCGTGTTCAATAAACCAGATTCTACTCGTCAAGAAATCATGAAGCCTGGAGAAAAGCTCATTATTGTACTATACATGCATTGAGACTCCAGTTATTTGCTAAATCTGCCACATAAAGCAAAGTTCATCTTGCAAGATCACCACTGAAGAAAGAGGCTGCGCAGCATCATTTTCTCAGATGTTATCATCAGGTACAAGCTTAGCTAGGAAACAACATCCCTCTTGAAGAATGGGGGGTGGGTTCGCAGATTGGACGGTCTCTTTCAGCCATTTCAAATGTGCAAAGACCCATCACCTGAATTTTTCTCCATGTTGTGTCATGTACCTGTAATAAAGGGTGCAGTAAAGCATGTTTTTGCCAAAAATCAGGACTCAAATGTTCGGCAATTTGTAAAAACCGTAACGGGATCAACTGCGAAAATATCAAAGGCATTATTTATCCAGAAGAAGAGAATGACGAATCTGATGCCTGGGAAACTATCAAAACCTAGCAATGATGAGGACTTTCGCAGTCAGGTAGCTGATGTCGCAACTTGCTCAAAGAATATCAAGGCTACTGAAGAACAAGAAACAGATACCTGCTCATTTGCTCCTCAAGATGAGGTTGAAGCACCATTTTCATTAACCCGAAAGCGTTCTAGGCGTTATTAAATACATGAAAAATGTCATCATAAGTATTTTTTACTTACATTCAGTTATATACCTAATAATAATGTTCTCCACTTAAGCTCTAAATACAAAAAAGTTACAATGATCTTAATTATTTTACAACATTACCATTGTAATTAATCATGATTGCTATAATTCAAATGCCTGTAATATTATTGAGATACATTAAAGAGGATATAATAATGATAAATAGTGTAAAATATCCATTTTTGCGATATTTCTGCAAAGTTAGAAAAAATCCCTTTCGGCATGGCCTATAGGCGGAGGTAGATTTCGAAAAGTTTTCATCTCGAAAAAAAAAAAAAAAAAAAAAAAAATGCCTATTTTTACTTAAATGCCCATTTTGGCAATATATTTTGAATTATATTCTTACTTTATTTAAAAAATTGACCAATATGCTCATTATATAGTTCCTAAATAACAAAAAACTGTTAATTAAATTCGTTTGACAGCAAAATTGAATTTAAAAATGAGTCATAAAATAACCAATTTATTATTTTAATACATCCACAATTCTTTAATCAAGATCGCTTTGAGAAATTTTGTGCGAAGTGCCCACTTTGACAGATTTTTTAAAATATATATTTAGCCTTTATCAAAAATCTGACCAATACGGCACATTACACAGTTCCTAAATAACAAATAACTGTCAATTGAATGCGTTTGAGAGCAAAATTGAATTTAAAAATGAGTCATAAAATAAACAATTTGTTATTTGAATACAACCTCAATTCTTTTATCATGATCGCTTAGGGAAATTTTTTTGCGAAGTGCTTACTTTGACAGCTTTTAAAATATATATATTCACCCTTTATCAAAAAATCGACGAATACGCACATTATATAGTTCCCAAGTAACAAAAAACTGTCAATTGAATGCGTGTCAGAGCAAAATTGGATTTAAAAATGAGTCATAAAATAACCAATTTGTTATTTGAATACCCACAGTTCATTAATCATCTCGCTTTGGGAAATTTTGTGCGAAGTGCTCATTTTGGCAGCCCTTTTTTGAAATATATTCTGCCTTTATCAAAAAACTGGCCACTCCGTCACATTATATAGTTCCTAAATAAGAGAACCTGTAAATTGGATGCGTTTGAGAACAAAAAAAGATTTTAAAATGACTCGGTAAAAACGCAATTTCTTAAATTTCCTCAAATTTTAATCACGATAACTTCGTGAAATTCTCTTCAAAATACCCTTTTTGGCAGCCTTTTAAAAATATATTCTGCCTTTATCAAAAAACTGGCCAATACGTCAAGTTATATAGTTCCTAAATAATAGGACCTGTAAATTGGATGGGTTTGAGAACAAAAATGAATTTAAAAATGACTCATGAAAAACGCAATTTGTTATACTTAATGAATTTTTTAATGATGAAAACTTCGGGAAATCTGTTCAAAATACCTTTTTTGGTAGCCTTTTTAAAAATATATTCTGCCTTTATTAAAAAATTGGCCAATAAGTCGCATTATATAGTTGCTAAATAAGAGGATCTGTCATTTGGATGCGCTTAAAATCAAAAATGAATTTTAAAATGAGTCAGAATATAAGCAGTTTGGATTTGAGGTTTTTTCTCCAACTCCTATTTTTGTTTAATTTATTTTTGCTATAAGAATTGGTTCTATGAAACACTTGTCAATATAAAAGTTGTAGATATTATTGTGAAGATGTAAAATAAATTTAATTAGATTTAATTGCTTAAGAATTGAGTAAGTTATGGATTTTTTTCTTTTTCCTCCCCGCTTTTTCTTTTCGTTTTTAATTTTTTTCATCGGTAAAAATTGGTCATATCAAAAACTTGTAAATACAAAAGTTTTAGATAATATTGAGTACATTTATATAAAATTTAGTTGGATTTGATATCTTGAGAATTGGCGAAGTTATGAATTTTTTTCTCCCAAAAACCATGTTTTTTTCGCCCCTTGAGCCCATTTTTAACTTTATCAAAAATCTGTCACGCATAAACTTTTTCCTCATTTTTTAGAAGTAATATAAACTTTAAACCGATTCGATATCTATTTTAATTAAAAAGTTATCGCGTTTTTTCTGTTTTCACAAAAACCTTCCTAACTTCCACCCCCTTGGTCCGATTTTGCCCATTTGCCCCGATTTTGCCAACTTTATGCCCATTATTTAGAAGTAATATAAACTTTAAACCGATTCGATATCTACTTTAATTAAGAAGTTATGGCTTTTTTTCGGTTTTCACAAAAACGCCCCCTATTCCGACCCCCTTGGTCCGATTTTGCCCATTAACGAACTTAACCGAGATTTTATGCCCCTTGATTTTATGTAAAAGTTTGATGAAGATCTGAGCATAATTATGGAAGTTATCGTGTCTAGAAGAAAGTGATACACACTGATAGATAGATAGATAGATAGATAGATAGATAGATAGATAGATAGATAGATAGATAGATAGATAGATAGATAAACTTTTTTACTGATGGTAGTTTTGGGGTCTAGGAGTCATGATTCGTGTAGATCCGCAAAAATTTTTCAGAAATTCCAACATGGGAGACAATGCAATAGGTAGTATTTCATACGAAATCTACCTAAAAAGGGTCATTTTCAAAAAGCTGTAGCGCGCTTCATAATAGCTTTAGAAAAACAATTTTAAACTGAAATTTGTAGAGAATTTAATGCTCTTTTTTTTGTAATTAAGTATTGTACACAAAAAATCTATAATTTTCGAGTTATAGGCAAAAAGCTGAAAAAAGTCCGAAAGTTTTTTGGTTTTTTGGCTCCAAAAAGTTTAGCCTCGAGATATTGTGTTGGAAAACCATTAATTCTTGTTACTAACATCCCGATAAACAGTTTAAAAACATAAAATCTTCTAGCAGAATTTTTGCATCTATTTATGACAATTTGACTGGCCTATGTCTGCTGAAGATCTGTGTGTGTGTCTGCGGTATGCATATCTTTCTGTCTGTACTCTTAACTCGCGTAAATATAGACGAATTTCCATGCAATTATATATATTATTGAGGTTTACTGTGGTATGTTCTTAGTTGAAAAATAAGTATGTAGCGTTAATATTATACCTCTGGAGGTGCCTTGCCAGGTGAAGGTCTCGTCATCTGATCAAGGCTCTAAATTACGAGACCATCTTGCGAAGCCATTTGCAGTTCAAACAACAGGATTTACCATTAATTAACAGGCGAAACAAAGTATGCTCAACGACAAGCAAGTACTGCAGAAATGATGGCATGCGAAGCAAAGTTTATTGCCGTTACGTGGCAATTAGGCGGTCGTCCGCCACGATACCAGGTATCTAACCCGTTAAGGTGAGATAACTCGGCAGGTGAGGGCCTGGTCATCGGTTAGAAAGAAAGAAAGTATGTAGTATATGTTCGTTTACAGGGACACCCAAAACAATTTCTTTACTAGTTTTGGGGGGATATCATTTGCAGTGTATTTTACCTATGAGGTCCCCCAACTCAATGTAGAACTCTAATTAGGACTATTTGACTTGATACATCTTAAGCAATACAGAGAATTTTAAATAAAAAAAAACCACTTCGAATAATTTAAGCATGTATAAACAGTGAAATTTGTTTTGAGAAAAATGCATTTGAAATGCATTATAGTATGCCATCTTCAATTCATTGCATTTATAAGAAGTGTGACGATATATGTTTTGCAAAGCATATATTCATCTATTGATGTTTTTCAAACTTTCAAACACAATCACAAAAGAAATCGTAATTTTCCTCTTTCCAAAATTCCCTTTTTTAAATTTAGATAATATATAAAAGTTTACTTGAGATTACAGAAAAGTGAAGAAAAATTTATCTTCGTTAAAGATTTATTTTCTTTTATCAAAGAAAAGTGATTTATCGATTTATAGTACAGATAAATTAAATTAACGTAAATTGAGAATAAATTAACCATAAGATTGTGAATCAATAAAAAGTTTTTATTTTTTTAATCGATTTTTATGTATTTTCTAATGCATGGAATTTGCACAAGAAAAACATCGTATAATGTAATTTGTGAGTTCCTCTCCTTGATCTATCTGGTTGATTCTAGTAAGTGCGGATATACATTCCGTATTTTGGAAGGAAAATGATTAGATTAACTGGAGAGTATGGCATGTCTTTTAAAAGTCATTAACTAAAGATGTTGCAATATCGTGTGGATGCCGACATTTATAAGCTTATAATTCTAGTTTGCTCCGCATGCATTAACTTATAAAATAAAAGCATATAAAATTAAATTTGAAGTAGGAAAGCAGGCACTTTGTTTTTCATTATCGAGCGATTGCTGGTATGCCGGTTTAAATGAGGAAGTTACTTTTTTCTTTTTTAACATTTTCCAATAAAGCTGAAAAGTGTTTAAGAATTCAGTTTGCCTGCATGTCTGTCGTCTGTCTGTCTGTGTGTCTGCGGTATGTATGTCTTTCTCTTTGTGCTCTTAACTCGCTTGAAAATACACGGATTCCCAAGCAATTAATATCTATTATTCACGTTCAATGTGTCATGTTCAGAATTGAAAGTGAAGCGTGTAGCGTTAATGAATCGTTTACAGGGACACCCAAAAGAACTCCTTTCCTAGTTTTGGAAAATTATCTTTTGAGGTGTATTTTAATGACGTTACATTACTTCAAACACATTGAAACTGATATACACGTATATCAATGAGATACGTGAAAAGATACTTACAATAGATTATCCTGTTCATTGTTCCTTTACAGGGACACACAAAAGGATTTGTTTACCATACTGTACTATAGGGTGGAGTGAAAAATCGAAAGTTGGAATTTTGATTTTGGATAGCAGCCAAAAGTTGCCTTTTTGTACCTCTAATACACGTGCAAAATTTCATGAATTTTGAAAAACTTCTTGAGTCCCCTACCAGACCATTTATATTTTCATTGATTTATACGATAGATTTTTATCATAAATTGTACATTAACAGGATTTTTGGTAATATCCTTTGATATTTTTATATTTAAAATGTATAGTGTAATTCCTTTCTTCATTTTCAAACTTTAAGTCTTTATTTTTAAATATTTGAAACGGTGTATTGAATTTTAAAAATTGTATTTTGTCATTTTTACAGTCAAAATGAGTACGTGTGTAAGCAAATCGAAGTTTACCATTACTAGTAAAGTGGTGAATTTGAAGTTGGTGATTCTTCAAAACTAAATAAAGCTGTTTTGCCAACAATATCAGAATGCCATAAATATTATTATTATACAAAACAATAAATAAAACACATCAGTAATTGTAAAGTTTCGTCAAAACCAGAGGGAAAAGAAAAAATCCCGAGAGAAAACATCGAAAGCATCAATGATTGTCGTTTCCCAAAGACGTATTGATCAAATGATAGACAACATTTTTTCTGAATATCAGAAGCTTATTCAATTCCCCATAATCAAAGGAAATTATTTAAAATTGGAGATATATGGAAGAACTATATGTTACAAACATAATCTCTGATTTTAACAGTCAGATGAATTGTATTTGAGACACATTACACCATCTTTTGGACCAGGAAAGATTATTGCAGGAAGTATTAAAATATTGCACTGAAAAACATTTAAACCTTGATAAATTTATGGCAATAGGTTTTGACGCAACAACTGTAAAAAGTAAGATAAAAAATCATGCTAATAGATTTTTGAAACTAAGATTTAGTCGTCCGTTTCAGTGGTTAATATGTCAGCTCTCTGCAAACGAATTGCCGCTACCGATTGTTTATCAAATCATTGAATTTTTTAAACAAAATAAAGACTCATGATCTTTTCCTGTTCTAATTGGAAAGTCGTTGGATCAATGTGAACAATAGACAGTTATGGAAATTAAAAAATATCCGCTCCTATCACACAGAAATGAACTCTGGAGAGTTAAGTGTAGACCAAAATTATCTTTATGACATGTGTCAAACATTTGCATCTGGCTAATGTTCCTCAGTTCTGGTAAATCGTAATCCAGCAAAAATGTCGCACTCTAAATGATTGACAACTGCCAGTTGATTACTTGGTTTGCAGATTGGAAGTCAGAATTCATCCCAAAATCTGAAGATTATGACTGAAGATTGTAATGAAAGTACATTTGTCTATGTTGTTTCACTTCAAGAAAGATTCTTCTTGCAACAATAGAGCTCAAAATGTATTTTTTTATAAACTATTAAGTTGTTTTGTTATTTGAGGGAATATTTAAAGAAAATTCTCAATCCCGTTATTCAACAAAACGTATACTTCTGTCATTGAGATGAAAATTTACAGGAACGATACCTGATAAAAAAAAATCATGTTGGAGAATTTGGATTCCGAAGAATATTGAAGATGAAGGATATTATATGTTCTACAATAAGACAGTTTTATATTCCAATGTTGAAATTCAGTGTTACAAACTATATAAACATTATTAACTGGCAAAAATGTGAAATCACCCCACATTCTTAAAAGAGTACCAAGAGAGAAACTGGAAATTCTCAGAAAAAAATCGAAAGTCTCATCTTTTCAGTTGAAAAATTTCCCTGTTAGATTCAAGTATTCGAAAGATGTGTAAACTTAGTTGTTGAAGCGCCGTTAGCGGCTGTAGTAGTAGAAGTAAGAGCCGGATATATATGAGCAAAATCAAATCACGAAAGGTAATATCTAATTTTGATAACAAAGACCAATATAAATTAGAATGAAATGAAAGATCGTTTTACAATACATCGTATATATTCTTTTCATTTCATTGCTATATATTCAGAAAACTGCATTTCCTTTATATTTAGAGAACTATCTTTCATGTTCATTCGAAAAATAAAAGTGAAAGCATGTATAATTATTGTGTTTTCCCTTCTCTGCGACAATACGATTCACATTTTAGGGTTTTATTCGCAATTCAAAGAGTTAAAACGCAACTATACTTAGATCGTTCACAAGTAATACTTTAAGAAGTAATTTTTGTGGGTTATTTTACTGAAATCAGAAATTTAGTTAAAAAAAGTTAGTTAATTTAAAAAGTTAATTTAGTTAATTAAAAAAAAAAAAAAAAAAAAAAAAAAAAAAAAGATGATTAATTTACACTGTGAAATCTTGATTTTCACATAAAAAGGACATAATCTTTATGAGCTGGTAGGGAACTAAAATGAATTCCAAATGAAATGAAATTTTAATAATATATTCAGTGTGCCAAAAAGCAACATTTTAGACCTATCCAAAGAAAAAATTCCCCCCAAAAAAATTTTTTGGTCATTTACACTACATAGTGAAATCTGGATTTTCACATATAAAGAACAAAATCTTTAAGAGCTGGTAGGGGACTAAAGATGAATTCCAAACGAAATGAAATTTTAACCTTATATTCAGTGTGCCAAAAGGCAACTTTTTAGACCTATCCAAAGAAAAAATTCCGAAAAAAAATTTTTTTGGTCTTTTTCACTCCACCCTACGTACAAGAGCAATTATTGTTGAAAGAGCGTTTTCTGTTGCGGTATGTATTAAATTTAACAAATTTCGTGGATATTACTCGGTCTGTAACTATTTTGTAAATCATATCCAGGACTTCACAAATTTTTTTTCTATTTTTTAGTTTGGCTTTGTTTATTTTATGACGGCCGATTATCTACTCGAGGGATATAGGCCCTGAAGGGGAGGGTCTTTCTAAAGGAACCTAACCCGGATTTGCGCAAGGAAATCCAAGGTTTAAAGAAAACCACGGAAAACTCCGAACGGCTAGGCCGAAGGTCGGGATTGGGATCGAACCGAGCACCTACCGTGTACCAGTTTGGAGGTCAGAACCTCTCGGCCACTGGTGGGACCTTTTCTATTTTTTGAGGGATGGATATAATTTTTTTATGGGTACATTTCTATTTTTTGACGGAAATTGCTGAAGTAAAATTTTTAACCATCGTGATAAGTTTCCTAACTGAACTAATGTTTAGTATGCCATGTAATATATAAACAAATCTGTTGATCATATACAGGGCCTCACAAACACGTTCCCTTAACTTTTTGTCTATTGATTGCAATTTCGGAAATTCGGTTTTAAAATATATTATGCGCTTTTGAAATTGTTTACTTTGGTTGGCTGGGGCTAGCTGAGATCAAACCAATTAGTAGGTCTCCCCACCTGGCTGAATCTGGTTACTTTGGTTCATTTCATTGAACGATTAATTTTTCGGAATGACTTGGAGAATGTTTTATAATCTATGCTTAAAGCGTGATTTTTTGTTCTAGTTTAATAGTATTGATGAGTATCATTATAGCATGTAAACCTTTTGGAAATACACTTGTAAAGAAAAAAGAAGAAAATTTTTTTTTTATTTAACTTTTATTATTTTAAGTTTTACAGAAAGATACTATAACGTCTTTTAAGTTTCTTCGGATCTCGAAAAATATTCCTGAGTCCTCTTAAATCAAATCATTTTTGGGTGCGTTTGTAATTATGTAAATACGTAGCACCTATAGTTGTTGTTCAGTCCGTCCGTCTGTCCGGCTGTCAGTCCGTCTGTCTGTCCGTCCGTCCGCATATAACAACGCAAAAACTACCCAACCGAATCGTTTGAAATTTAAAATATATAATTATTACATAATTTTGTCGAGTCATTTCAAATTTTATGAAAATCGGATGAATAGATCAATTACAGGGACAATCAAAAGTATTCCGTTACATTACGATCAATGGGTAAAAAAGTTTCAAATACATTTTAATCGTTTGAAACTTTAAATACATAATTATTACATACTTTTGTCGAGTTATTTCAAATTTTATCAAAATCGGATGCATAGTTCAATTACAGGGACAATCAAAAGTATTCCGTTACATCACGGTTAATGGGGGAAAATGTTTCAAATGCATTTTAATGGTGTTACATTTATTCGAACGTAATAAAATTGATATGCATCTAAAAATTAGATATTATAATATACATTCTGCATAATCTGTGGTGCAAAAAATATTTGTTATTGATTTACAAGGCCACACAAAAGTATTCCATTGCATAATGGTATTGGGAGAACATTGTTTGGTGCGCATTTTAATTGTAATTATTTACAATTTTATGAGATTAATATATGAGAGTGATATTTTTAAAACTTTGTTATCGTACGAACGCACCTCATTTGCTACGCTTCACGTGCAATTTCCAACTTGTTAAGGTTTAAAGGAGCATTTTTGGAAATGTTTCCGATTAGTTTTAACTACTCGGAACTACTCGTGTTAACCCTTTCCGGCGCGGACAAATTGTGTTAGTAAAATGAGAAATTATCGACTGACACTGGAATTTACAAACGACTTTTTAAGAAATCAAGAGCTCCTTAATTTAAGCTTTTATTGTAAAAGCAAGATTTTATTAAAATATTATTGGTGCCAATTGATATTAGGTGTGTCCAGACCGGACACACTGCGCCGGAAAGGGATTAAAAAAAATAAATTAACACATTTGAAACGTATTAAAACTTGCTAAATAAACCCATGTTCCAACTCTTCTGTATCACATGTAACAAATTTCAAAGAAAAAAATCAAAAAGGCAGAAAATAACTTATAAAAATGCAAAATAACGGTAACAGGGGAAGTGTTGAACTTTTATCTAACCACATTCGTTTGCAAATAATAGTAGGTTGTGTATAAAAAATAATACTGGTATTAATTAATTACATTTGAATGTATACAACTGTTTTTTTTTTTTTTTATAAGACATTTAACCCTTTAATGCACGATTTTTTCTATTATTTGAAATCTTTATATAGGTCTAATAATGGGAAAAAATAGTAAAAAAGAAATAAGTTTTAAATTTTTAGCTGAAATTTGGTATTTTATGGTGTGTATTCTATAAACACAATTAAGGTTTTAAACACATTTAGAGTTATTGTATTGCTACATTTTGCAATTAAATGGGCTTAAATTAATTAATTTTATCTACTTAACATCCTGCAACTTTCTTTATATTAATATTTTAAAGTATTCAGTAAAAATAATAGAAGTTAATTTTGCCTTAAGAGCTTGATCGAATTTTTTCCCCGAAGAACAAATTCGAATTGTTTGTTGAATGCAGCCATCTGACATGCACAAAATAAGGGTTATTCCATTCTTTGAACTGTACTTGATCAGTTACAGCGATCCTATTGATCAAATTTATGGCACATGATGATAATTATAGTGTTTTTAGGTATGTTTTTAGATATCTTAAAAGACGTCTTAACCCTTTACGGTACGGGCAAATTCTGTTTGTAAAATGAGAAATGTCACCGGAATTTACAAACGGCTTTTTCAGAAATTAAGAATCCCTTAATTTAAGCTTTCATTACAAAAGCAAAATTTTACTTAAATATTATTGGTGCCGATTGCAAGTTTCGAATTAAAATTAGGTATCCGGGACTGGACACAGTGTGCCGGAAAGGGTTAAACTGTGCTTATAGTTTTGAAGATTTTCTCCTCTGAAATTCTCTCTCTCTGTTGTTCAGCAAGGTTCGCACACTCCTTGGAATTCCCAAGGACTCTAACACCACTGTTAAAAATCAGAAAATTTACATTTAATTTTTAAACCATAACATTCGTAATCCCCACCTTCATTCACAAATTTTACGATATTTTTCTGAAAGCGAAACACTTCGAAAATACTCTTAAAATTTAGTGGTAGAACTGTGCGAACCCTGTTCAGATAGTTAAAAATACGACATTCAGTCGCCCAAAGATCTGATGAGTATTCAGAGTTAGAAAACATCTCATAGATTAGCTTGTTAATTTTTACAAGATTATTCGTGAGACATGGGGACAAAAATGGTGCTTTCCCTGCTGACCAATGCCAAAAAAACATGTCACAGTTTTTGAAGTATTTATTAGAATCGGTGACAGTACTTCTCTGTAGCAAGGATTTAGGCCAGATTTATTGAGTTGTAATAGATCATTGGGTTTAGACCAGTGATGCACAACCTTTTTGCCAGAAAATTGTTTCCCACCAGAATATTTGAAAAGAGTCGTTTGTTTTATTTAATAGCGAAGATTTCGTCATAACTATAAGGAAAAATATTCTGCATAAAAATAGTGGTATCTTTGTGGCCCGCGGGCCAAAGGTTGTGCACCGCTGGTTTAGACCACTAATCAGTCACCATGATCGTTTCGTCGTGCAATTTTACATCTGGGAAATGTTTTGGTGCTTTACAACGTCGCGTCGGTTATTGTACAGGATATTTTTTTTTTATTAATTGTTGCCATGCAACGAAAAAGTGGCTCTTTTTTTTAATCTCAAAAACAAGTTCACAGCACAAAACGATTTCTACTCAGTTTACATGGAATCACTTCGCGAAATCAAGTGTTTTTGCCTTGACCATTTCTTTTTTTTTTTTAGATTATTGAAGATAATTTTAAAACGAACTCCAAGTTCTTGAGCAAGATCTTTATTGTAAATTGATTAGATTCAATTAATTAATGCTTTTATTTTTTTTTTCATTTTCAATGACACAATCTTGTCTACTGTGTTTTCACTTTCAAGATTCTCATTTATCATGTAATCTCCCTAACCAACTAAATGTATATTCACTAGCCGCTATTGAGCCTAATGTGTGGCCGTCATTTCAAGCTGTTTCCGTACCTTTTTGTTTTGCACAAAAAATGGCGAGAACATGCTTCTTTCTCTTAGTCATTTTAGCAAATTTAAATATACTCTACAATGGGGAAAAACTAAACTATCATACCCAATAAATATACCGAAATCTATCTTTCAAAATAATGTACAACCGCGTAATATTCCATTTAAAATTTATTGGAAAATGTCTGGTTGAAACTTACATAACACATGTTGACATGAATTTTTACACAACCTCATAAATATAATTCATTATTTTTGTTGAAGAATTAAATGAATAAACGAAATTACGAACAAAAGGTATCTAAATTTTGAGGCACAATGCAACAAACGTATCTTTATTGAGTAATTTTTTGTGCAACCTCATAAATACAATTAATTCTTTTTATTGAAGAATTAAATAAATAAACGAAATTACGAACAAAATGTATTTAAATTTTGAGGCCCAATGCAACAAACGTATCTTTATTGCGTATTTTTTGCGGAACCTTGTATATACAATTCATGATATTTATTGAAAAATTAAATGAATGAACGAAATTATGAACAAAATGTATCTAAATTTTACGACACAATGCAACGAACGTATCTTTATTGCGTATTTTTACGCAACTTCCTAAATACAATTCATTATTTTTATTGAAGAATTAAATGAATAAACGAAATTACGAACAAAATGTATCTAAATTTTGAGGAACAATGCAACAAACGTATCTTTATTGCGTATTTTTTGCGCAACCTCATAAAAACAATTAATTATTTTTATTGAAGAATTAAATGAATAAATGAAATACGAAAAAAAAATTTACTAAATTTTGAGACACAATGCAACAAACGTATCTTTATTGCGACACGTTTACCCCCCGATGAAATGACGAGGCCATTCGCTGGTTGTTAGCAAGCAGGACCCTTTTATTGTTCGTGCCTACAAGTTATCCGAAGGGACGGACAGACAGATAGGCATTACAGTGGATTAAGAGCCGGAGTCCATGACACGGGGCGGTGAGCTGTTTTGACTAGGGCACTAATGGAGTCGAGGAAATGTGTGACCGTTGCAAAGAGTAGAGATTGCTGGGGAGTGAATGAGTGGAAAGCCCCTGTCCGTAATTCATTATCCCCGCTGCGGGTTCCAACGAGTCCATTTATGACTCAATGTTGCTAGAATTGTGTCATACATCCGTCGGGGGAGGAGATAGATGATCCAAAAATGAATCGATACGTTTCAAAGGCTATCGTTTAGGGTATTTTACGCCGGTGTTGGATGGATCTATTAAGGCTATTCTGAGATCCAGACTTGGGGCCCCAAAATTTAGTGTGGAGTTTACGTAACGCTGATTTTTTAACTCATTTGTAAAAACTTACACTGATTTTAATTAAGATTTTGTACTTTTTATACTCTTTAAGATATCCGCACACCTTTTGTAGTGATTTTGAACTTTTCGCTTGTTATCCACAGAAAAAACGGTTTTTCTGTAAAACAGTTTTTTTTGTAACTTTTTTCCTGTAAAAATTACAGATTTTTTTTATTTTATAGTGTAGCAATATAAAAAAACATTCATGTATCTTAATTTTTGATAAATAATCCGATAAATAAAAAATTTTTGATAAATAATGCAGAATTCTGCCGTTGTTGTTTGTTCGGATCAATATTGAAGAGGAGATACTCTCTTCGAACGAGATGAAACAGAATATCTGCGTTTAGACTTCCTCTTCTTTGTATCGGGATACGATTTTAAAGGAAAGGAAAATCCAAAAAAGAAAGGGCAAAACATTTTTGTACATTATGTACATTTGGTGTGCCATAAAACGCATAAATAATGTTCTCTAGTTGAAATGAGGAATGACGACCTGTGTTAAAAATATGCCGTTATTTGAAAGCAGGATATTGTTATTCTAAATTAATAAAAAGACCGTACTTTAAAGTTGTCTACATGGAAAGTTATTTTTCATAAGAATGTGAAATTTGTGAAAGACATTATAAAGGGATGGGAATGTATTTAAACAACAACAAAAAAGGAATGTATAAAAAGTTCAAAATTTCGACACCAGAAGTTTTTTTTATTTGCACATTTAGCATTACGATAGTTTAGAAATTATATTTACAGGGTGTCCATAGTAAAACAACTCTATTTTAAAGTTGTCTTCAGAATGTAAAGAAATTTTGTGCTGGATAAACTAAAGGAACGGCAATTTTTTTGAGCAAAAATAAATAAATAGATAAATAAAAATAAACTGTAGACCATTTCTAACGAATTACATATTTAGAATAAATTTACAATAGTTTAGTGAATTTTGTTATAGACTAATGTATTCAGCATGTTAGTCATCATTTTCAGATACCATCTGGTTTGTAAGACAGTCTGTTTAACAGTTGACCGCACTGTGTTCGGAAAATGCTAGGAACATGTCGTGAAGTGCTGTCTTCAAATCAGGTTAAGTTACTAAATGAAATTTCTAAACTATCGTAATGCTAAATGTGTAATTTATTAAAATCGCCCTCTGCTGGCGAAATTTTAAACTTTTTATTTTTTTTTCTTAAAGAAATTTTCATCTCATTATTATGTCTTTCACAAAATTTCACAATTATTTGAACAATAGTTTTGTATGTAGACAACTTTAAAGTAGGGTCGTTTATTTATGGGCACCAGGCACTTTTGACAAAAGAAAAAAAAAAGTACCACGAATAGTATTAGATGATATAAAATTAAGATGATATTTTATGGAAAAGTGTGTTTCTAAATCTTTTTTAAATGTAGAATAAACATAGATTTCCCCTTCCCCTTCAAGAAATCAAAAGATCTGGTGAAAGGCAAATGCAACACATCGACTTGCTATGCCAGCTAGTATATATGTTATAGTTAATTTCATAAATTTAGTAATTATTAATAATAAACGCATCGTTTGGTAAGTATGATAATGTTGCATATTAATCAAATTTAACAGTTATTATTAATAATTACCGATGAAGTTCGGTCAATGCAGGGCTCCCAAATGGTCCGTGAACTGAACATTAATATTTTTAAACAGAAAATTTCATGGTAGGTTTCTAAAGAATTTGCGCTAGAATTAACATTCAAAGGTAGTTTCTCGGAAATTAGTAGGGAAAATTTAAAAAGAACATTTCTCTAAGAAAATTGTGATGTTCAGTTGGCGGATCATTTGGGAGCCTTGTCAATATGATTAATTAAGCTTAGTAACGAATATATTCTTTACAAAAATATGTACTATCATAAGTGTTTGGATAAAAAAACAAAAAATAATTGTCAAAACATTAGTAAAACATTAGTAGATTGTTAAAACATTAAAACTCAATCAAAAGAAGTATTATATTTATAAGACGCAAAAGACTAAACAGTTTAAATTAATTATTTTTAAAGTTACCGAATGAATTAGATAAAAATTTTAAACACTGAAATATTCAAAGAATAAATTATACAGCTTTGAAATACATACTTTTAGCAACGAATATTTAGAAAAAAATGTTTACAAAATAAAAATCTCAAGCTAAACGAGTTGGAATTTATTATATTTACCAACCTTGATTGGTAATTATTAATAACCAGCAATTAGTTTGATAAAATTTCATAAATTTATCATATTAACCGGTTTATTTGGATATCATTCGGTTATTATTAATAGTAACAGGTTACTATTAGTAATAATCGATTCATCAAATGGATCGTAACATATATAAATAAGAAAAAAAGAAAATGAAGAATAGAAACATGTACTATTGATTTAAACATAATCAGTATATTTTAATTTTTCATAAATATTACAGAGTTTTGCTTTTATGTTTTATTCGGATCAATATGAAGGGGAGCTAGCCTCTTCGATGAAAAAGAGATGAGACAGAATATCTGCGTTTAGACTTCCTCTTCTTTGTATCGGGATAAGATTTTAATGGAAAGGAATACTTAGAAAAGGAGAGAGAAACATTTTGTTTGGTGTACCGTAAAACACATAAGTAATGTTAGATACTAGAAATGGGGAATGATGTAATCAATGTTAAAATTATGCTGTTATCTAAACGTATGATATTCTTATAGCCATTTTAAAAACTAAAACATAACCAGTAGAAAAAACATGAATAAAAAGTAATTTCTGCCCTCACATGGAATAATAACAAAGAAAATATTATGCGAAATTAATTTACGGTATAATAAAATAATCAGCCATCCGCGAATCTCAATAAAAACTATTTTCAGGATTTTGTTATGATTATATTCTATTAAAAACCAAACAAAAATAACAAAGGTTTCTAATTATTTTTTCATTTCATTATTGCTCTATTATTAAAATTATATTTTAAAACGTCATTTTAAGAAGCCATTTTTGTAGGGATGAGACTTTAAAGTGGAGGGAGAAGTATTTCTGAAGGCAAAATCGGGCACATGAATAATATTACATTGTCTAAAAAGAGGAAAGTATTCCACGGAAACAAATGTTGATAAATATTTTTCTAAATGTAGATTAAAACTAGACTAACTCTATTTTTAATCTACTTTATCTAATCTAATTATACCCCCCCCCCAAAAAAAAAAAAAAAAAAAAAAAATCGAAAGATTTCATGGAATACAAATGCAAATTGTCACGATAGAGAAAGAAAAGAAAATGACAAATAGTGACTAGCAATACCGATTTAAACACTATTCGCATATTTTAACTTTACGTAAATAATGCTGAAATTCGGCTTTGTGCTTCATTTGGATCAATATAAAGAGGAGATAGCCTCTTCGATGAAAAAGAGATGAGACAGAATATCTGCGTTCAGACTTCCTCTTCTTTGTATCGGGATAAGATTTTAATGGAAGGGAATACTCTGAAAAGGAGGGGGAAACATTTTGTTTGGTGTACCATAAAACACATAAATAATGTTTGATGCTAGAAATGGGGAATGATAATCAATGTTAGAAATATTCTGTTATATAAAAGCAGGATTATATCCATTCTAGAAACTAAAACAACACTGGTAGAAAAACATGAATAAAATGCTATTTCTGCTTTCACACGGTATTGTAACAAAAAATATTATGAGAGATTAACTTAAAGGTAAAATGATCAGCCATCCGCGAATAATGTATAAGATCTGTTTTTAGGATGTAGGGATGACAAGGGATGTAGGGATGTAGGGATGTAGGGACATTCAAATCCTATTAATTACTAAAACAAATATACAAAAATAATACGTTTTATAAAAAAAATTTCCTTTTAACCCTTTGAGCTCTGGGGTGTAAATTTCTTCAAAATTCCAAATGTCACATTGGCGCCAGTATTTTGAAAAGACAAAAACCAATTAACGATAAACACGAAAAAATGCATTAAACTTTTTTCAAATAAATTTGGTTGAATTTTCTGGTGCCATTGTGACATTTTGGAATTAAAATCATGTGGTAGAAAATTCTACCATCAGAGCTCAAGGGGTTAATACACTGTTAAAAATATTGTCTTACTTTGAACAAAATTTTGGTACTCAATAGCTACCACTGATCTGCACGTTTTAGGGGTCAGAGATTTAAAAAAAATTTTAAAAAGTTTTTATAAAATGTCTGTCTGTGAGTTTGTGATTCAGTATGTGACATACATTTTTGTGGGCACTTTATCACAAGCACTAATGTACGGAATTCTATAAAAATTTAAATTCAAATAATGCCTGATATAAATTGGTGCTGATGAGGTTTTGGTGAAAATCGCTCAACAGGTTGTGCTGCTGTAATGCTACATTTTTTACAATTACGCAACAGCTATATCTCAACAGCAAATACACAGATTTATATCAAACTTCAGATTTGGTTTGTCCTTGACATGCTTTGAGTCTGTTTACATTTTGGTGTAAATCGCTCAACACGTGTCGCTGCTAAGCTGCATTTCTCAGCTTATACACAATAGAACTATTAAATTAATGTACGGTTTTTCATCATTTTTCAGATTTATTCTTCGCATTTATATAATTACGAACACACCTAAAAAATAATGTGCAATTTGATGAACTATTAAAAATTTCGTGACTTAGATCCAAGTTAGAGCCTAAAAAAGATTTTTTAAATAGTGGATCGGCAGATAAATATTACCTCTGTAAGATTGGAGTGAATGCTTTACGGGGTCACAACCAAAATGAGCCCCTTTCTTCAAAAAAGAACTAACAAAATTGAATCACCGATTTTAAAATTATACATAAATATAATATATACACATACATACATTCTTATATAAACGAAATGCATGAGCCGATTAGTGATAGAAAAATAAAATCATTAGCCATTCTAAACGATAAGCAAATAGCAAAGTATTGTAATTACTTAAATAACAGGTCTTTACATATATTTAGCAATAAAACTACCGATAATAGACACTGAAGCTCAAATTGCGACTAAGTCTATGGGGGCGTTCTTTTCAAATATCTCGCTCAAATTTTAATATTTTTTTCATGATTTTCTTTACATAGGATAGGTGAGGACAATCTACAACCGGGCTAGTTTTTACTTTATCAATTTTGGTTTCAGATTAAAAAAAAAAAATACTTTAACTTCAAAACCGATTAGAACCGGTTCCGAAATTGAAACTATCATAATACAAAAAATATATAACCAAAATCGAAAAAGTAAAAACTAGCCGGGTTGTAGATCGTAATCAGCTATCCTATGGTAAAAAAAATATCTTGTAAAAATATTAAAATTTGAGCGAGATATTAGAAAAGAATGCCCCCATAGGTTTAACATTATTATCCGGGTCTTTTTCAGTTAGTAGTGTGGACTGTTAAAAACTATTTGTAACCTATTTCCCCTGTTACCAGCAATCTTGTTCATGCATTGCAGATGTACTGCTGAAGGATTATTCGAAGGTCAATCAACCATCATTTGCATATTCCCTGCCCCTCATAAAAAAAATAATAAATCACTCTATAACACATCAGCATACGCATGGGATAAAATTTACCCCGATGACATTGTGCAGCCAATCTACAAGTGTGGGCGCGGGCGCTGACGACTTATCTATTTTAAATCTATTTATCCATTGCAGAAATGAACTACGCGTATAAGTGACGCAGAGGGTGTTCAGAAAGCTTGATTATTCACATCAATTATTTTTTCTATTGTGAACATTGCCTAAATTAATCAGCGCATTTCTGCGATTCAGTTACATAGAAATTTATGCTCTAAAAAACCGGTGGTAACAGATTAACTTGTCGCGAAAGAGTTAATTTAAGTTTTTAGTTATCGGAAAATAGCTTAACCCATAATCTGTGCTCAACAGTGCAAAATTTTTGAAATGATTGTAAATATATGTAAATTTCACTAAAGCAAAAGAAATATGTTAGAAGCAGAAACAGGCATTGCGAGTTCATAATTTCATTAATTAATCTACGCTAAAATCAAAAAATAAATTTGGAAATATATAACATAACAATGTACCAAACTATACTATAACCACTTCCAAGTTACCCATGATACCGAAAAGTTTTTTTCATCCTCAGGAACCAATACATTTCTTTGATTTAAAGAAATATTTCTAAAAACAAAGTTTCTTTTGCTGCCATTGATTTTCAGACATGTTTCCGAGTAGTTTTTACAGTATATTAATCAGTGTTCTGAAACCTGCATACTGGTTTTAAGTATGATATTCATTCTCAGATTAAACATTTTCAGCTGTTTAACAGAATTAATAAATGAAAGAGTAATAAAATAATATTAATTTTACTGTTGTTGTTAATGCTGTTAATTTATCATGTTTATCTGTAAAAGAGGTTTGCTGAAGATGAAGATGTTGACTTTAGAATGGATAGTATCCGAAAAACGTATACTCAAGGTTGAGAAAACTCAGTAATAGACATAAAAACTATTCGAAAACGTTTCCAAAAATTCTTGGCTGTAAGAAAAGGAAAAAAAAACTTTGGTTTTGATAATTGCTATCTTTAAATTTCGAAAATATATTAGTTTCTGAGATTTATAAAGATAAAAAACCCTTTTCGGAATCGTGGATATCTCGTGAGAGTTTTTTCTATTAACTCGTTTGTTGTTGTATGTTGTTGTACGGCCAATAATGACCGGATTTCAGATGTTTTATTAAGTAGGTAAAAAATTACTTGGGGAATAAACCTCAAACTTCAGGTGCGTAAATAGCATAGTAAACATCATACACTTCCGCGAAGATTTTTTTTTCCTGACACCCTACAGGGGACGGTAAACAAATTAAAGAAAGACGAAATTTCTTTTGAAATCTTTTAAATTATCCTGTAAAAACTAAAGTCGCAAAAGCGTTAAAACAGTTACACATAGGAGGATTCTTCTGTTAAACTGTGTTCATTTTTGTGAGGATAGCACGTATACTTGTCGAGAAATTAAGGTCTTTATAAAAACAATCCCCAATTTTACCAATATTTTGCTTATAATTTGTAAAGTTCTTTACATTAAAGAATGTTATTTTTAGAAGCCATGAAATCCAAATGTATGCAAATATAGCAACACGTGCAATAGTGTGTAACATGTACTGTATTTGGATACAGCCCCTTGTCATTTTCTTCCTTTTGGAAACAACGGATTTCGAGTTTATTCTCTTGATGTTCACTTTCAGAATTTTTAATTTGAGTTTTTGAGCCTTTCACAAAAAATTCTTTATACATTTAGCTAATACATTATGCACTTATATTTTTATTGCAATCACGTATGCTTAGTGAAACATTATTTAGTGAACTTGCTTATTTTTCATCCAATTTTTATTATATCATAATTCTAATTGTAGTTTATTTTGCGTGATATCTTTCGCCATAGTTCCTAGAAAGAACACTCTTTTACATTAAGAATTCTATAAATTATAAGCAAAACACTTGGCGAAATTTGAAATTATTTTTATAAAAATCTTAATTTTTCCTCCCATGTACGTTCTAGCCTCATAAAAATGAACACAGTATATGACAAGAAGCCATCATGTTTTACAGTTTCAACGCTTTTGCGACATGAAATCTTACAATATTATCCAAAATATATTCATTTTTCTTCAATTTGTATACGGCCCCCTATGAAGTTTCGAGAAAAAGTCTTCGCCGAAATATATGACACGTCTTCAATTCTATTTACATACAGAAAGATTCACTATAATCCCTTATGTATTTTTCTAGATATTAAAGAAAACATCTAAAACCGCATGTTTGCAGTCGTCATTGGCCATACAATGTATTTTCATAGAGTATGTAACATTTGTTTGTTACTTTACAGTGTAGTTAACATTATAAATAAAAAAATGAATTAATAGTTATTTTTATCATAAAAAACGATAAAAAAATTAACCGAAATAATCTAAAAACCGAAAAAATCTTCGCCAAAATATATGACGTCTACGATGTTGTTTATACAAAGGAAGCTTCAAGATCATCTCTCATGTATTTTTCTAGATATTTAACAAAACATCTAAAATCGCAAGTGACCGGTCATCATTGGACATATAGTGTATTTTCACAGAGTTTGAAGCATTTGTTTATTATTTTACACTGTAGCGAGCATTATAAATAAAAATTTGAATTAATTGTTATTTTTATCATAAAAAACAACAATAAAAAAAATAACCGAAAAATCTAAAAACCGAAAAAATATTCGCCAAAATATATGACGTCTACGATGCTGTTTATACACAGGAAGATTCAAGATCATTCGTCATATATTTTTCTAGATATTTAACAAAACATCTAAAATCGCAAGTGACCGGTCATCATTGGACTTCATTGGACATTGATAGAGTATGAAATATTTCTTTGTTATTTTACGTGTAGTAAACACTGAAAATAAAAATTTGAATTAAATGATCATATACCTTTAAAAGACAGCAACAACAATAAAAGAAAATTCATTTCATCTTTGGTGCAAATAATAGTTTAGTTACCGTCGTATATTTAATAAGGAGAATTTTTTGCTAAGTTCATCTTTGGTTTCACACGCGGCGTGTTCAAGTACTGTGAACTTTATACAGAATATTGGAATATGAGACACGCGTCTTCGTACTTGAACAGGCGTTCTATCATCAAGCCATGGCAGAAAAAGATCAAAGGACCTGTTGCTACCTCACGGTCCCCGCACCACTTGCACTTTATCACCGGCATCAGTCGAAAGCACGTGCGAAGCAGAGGTATATTATAGCAATAAAATTGAGAGCTACGGCGTTGAATCATTGCAGAGAGAGTTATTTAAGGTTGTTCTCAAGTGCTCTGCTCAACAAGCGCAAAACGTTTTGACACATTTACGAATTCATTTTTTAACAGAAAGATAGAAAATTGGCAGGCCTGACTATGGAAGCGATTTCGAATCGAACTTAGTTTTCCATTTTATGATAATTAAATTACCTATCCAATTCTAAGCTGTTTCGATCATGTGATCATCCGTTTTCCTCCTGCTTCTCGACCGGTTTTTCTGCTTTCGTCGGGAAATGTGTTCAAAAACGTCAAATTTGAAGGCATGTTATGAGCGATATATTACGTTTGTAAAAAAAAACAGAAAACTGAATGCAATTAGACAGTTTCTGAATAACAACACCTTCTAGTTTCATGCATTTCCAACCAAAAATAAATTAAAACTTATGTCAGAAAGTTGCCCTTTTTGATTTAAGAACACCCTTAATAATACCCAACACACCTACATTTATACTTTCATAAGTGATATATGTTAAATCTGATTAAATTATAACTTTAAAAAAGTTATGTAACATGATTTTATTGCCCAATATTGACAGGAGGGGTAATTATGACCACTTTTTACATTTTCAATATTGTTATTTGTTTTATTTGTTTCGATTTGGGAAAGTAGTGTTTTTAGTACATAGGAAGTAATTTTTGACCCTTTAAGAATACTTCTTAAAAGTTATTTTCCTTTTTTTAAATTAAGGTTATCCCATTAAAAACCCATAATCCCAGAAGTTTGGGGTAGTGATGACTACTACACTGTAAAAGCAAAAGACTTAAATTACATTGTAAGATTTTTGGATACAGCAATGCTCCAAATTGGAAATTTCACTTCGTAGCCCAAAATGGTTTTAAAAAACGGCAGATCCTTAACAACATTAAAAAAAATCGAAAAGTCTTGGATAATACATGCATCATATCTAAGAAATTTTGATCGTTTTAATGTTTATAAGGATCTGCTCTTTTTTAACCATTTTGGGTTAACTGCATTGGGAACCTACTGTACCATTTTAGGAACATTACTTATACCCAGAAATGTTACAATCCAATTTGGGTCTATATTTTATACAGTGTAGTGGGGAAGTTAGGACCACTATATTTCAACTTTATACTTGCCTAAACACATTTGTTTGGTATAATTAAGATCATCAGAACTTCAAACTGACAAACACGTTTAATAAACATTTTGGTAGACTTTTTTCAAATTGCTATTTGGATCTCAAAAAAGCTTTAGGCTAGTGATAAAAAATAACTAAAATGCAAAATACATTATGAGGTTAATATTTAAGTGTGAAATAAAATTTTAACATACATAATTTAACAGTGTACACTTCACTGTTAAATTTTTGCAGCAAAGTGTACAGAAATTTCATCGTTGTTAACGATAACGGATAAATAGACTATATTATTAAGTGCAGTTGACCATATTATTGACAACTTTATGGTCAAAATAGCGTTAAATTGTGGTTATTTAATTTTTTTCAAAAAATTTAGCTAATTAATTCGGTTGAAATGCTTGACAGTTTGCCGCAGAATCTTAACAGTGTGTTAAAACTGTCCAGTCATTCGACAGTTTTTATCGAAAACAGTTAAACAAATGTTGCTTTATTCTGACAAATAAATTATGATTATTAATATGGTCAGAAAACATAATAATAGGCTGGTTTAACCATTACCGAAAACCAACTGTCTAGGCATTCGATAGTTTTTAGGAAAACTGTTCCATAGCATAATTTAAATCTCTTCTGACCATATTATTTTTTTTTGCCCACATTATGGTCCGAATAGAATTATATTACGGTTAGGTAACCGTTATTTATAAAATTGGTTGAAAGACTCGACAGTTTATTGGAAATTTTAAACAGCGTGTGAAAACAGTCGAATAACTGGAAAGTTTGCGGCAGATTTTTAATAGTGTACTTTCTGTCACATTTCTTCGCATTTTCTTTCTTTTTTTTCAGAAAGACATGATATTGGCAGGAGTTCTTATTCAGAAACTATGCAATTGAAGTAAGTGTTCTATTTTTTGGTAAAGGCAAAACATCTTTCAGGAAATATTGTGCAGGAAAGAAGGAAAAACTTGTCACCAAGAAAGTAAATTTCCTATAACTCAATAATTAATTTATTTACCAAAAAATAGAAAACTAAATTCATTTACAAATTGCTTCAACAGGCCTACCACAGTTGCCTTTACGTTTAAAATCGCATCAGAAAGTCTTGCGTTTTTTCAGAGGGGTATTTGAGAACCACCTTCATAAAATAACTCATTTTATGTCAGTATATTCAACCTTACAACTTTATTACGATGCTTTACTTTACTAAAATTGAGCTTCACGAGTTCTCAATTGGATTTATTGCAAGGGTAGTAAGAATTGTGCTACACTGTTAAAAATTTGCAGCAAAATATCCAATCATTATAGCTTCTTTTTTGAAAACACTTATATAACCGTAATTTAATGTTATTCTGACCATTTTACAGAATATGCTATGGTCAGAATAGCAATGAAGCATTTTCGAACTTTAAAATGTAACACAAGCACCTACAAATATTTTAAGTGGGAAAAATCAATGAATTTTCCATAGCATATTTGCTATCAGGAGCAATAGGCAGAAGCCAGCAAAGCAAACCCCTGCTATGTAAAGAGCAAAATTTATTATATTTTTGTATAACAGAAATGAAAATATTTCTGTACGTCTTTATGCTCTCTGCTTTGACGTCAATGCTTACTTTTATTTGTATTAATTTATTTATTTATTTTTGTGAAAAAGCATGGCATTTGATATAAAAAAACCCATACCTATTTTTAGAAATTTTTAAAAAACATCTTTATTTAAAATATTTATTTCTTTTCAATAATATTGATCTTCCGTTCAATTCGTATACTAAAGCAAATGAAATATTTCAGAGCTTGAAAAATTTATGCAAAATAGTTTTTTGCTGCATTTTATTCTTTATCGCATTTTAATACATATTTCACTACCGTGAACGACGACGGTAACTTTGACACTCCGGAATAAGTTGGTCATCTTGTACACGGACGTGTTTATTACTGTTTTATACATATTTACTCTTGTGTTTTATTCATGTGATTAATTCTCTCGTTTCTTATTGGTCTTGGGTAGTAAGTAAAAAAGGAAGAAATACGAAAAAACACCAGAGGTCTGACATTATAGAAATTGCGCAGAAAAGAATGTGCAAACGCAGCTCAGTCAATAATGGAATGAGTAAGAAACTAGATGCCGCAACATTCCAAATACTAAAAGTCTACTACATTACAATTAAGAGCACACACTAGTCACGCGGTAAAAGCCGAGCGCTAATGTAAAGTCTATGGGGGCGTTCTTTTCGAATATCTCGCTGAAATTTTAATATTTTTAAATGATTTTTTTGCACAAGATATCTGAGGACGATCCACAACCGGCCTAGTTTTTACTTTTTCAGTTTTGGTTTCAGATTTTCTTTAAAAAATTACTTTAACTTTCGAAACCGGTTTAAACCGGTTCTGAAACTGAAACTATCGTAATATAAAAAATATATAACCAAAATCGAAAAAGTAAAAACTAGCCCGGTTGTGAATTGCCCTCAGCTATCTTGTGCAAAAAAATCATGCAAAAATATTAAAATTTGAGCGAGATATTAGAAAAGAACGCTCCCATAGACTTTACATGGTCATCCGGGACTTTTTGAGTAACTTTTCTGTGACTATTGTGGGCTCTTAAGCTTTGTCTAAGGCAGTGGACAACCTCTAATCTAGGTTCTTTTCGTTAGGTTTTCATTTAAAAATATAAAGTCACAAGAATTCCTACGTGTATGGAGCCGAAGGTACTGGGCCCTCAACATTAAGTTCGTTTGGAAAGATTTATTGTTTAAAAATATAAAATTCTTCAATATTGGTTTTCGGTATTTATACTCCCTTGATGTTCAGTGAGATACATCATATCCCACCTAATTTCAATTAAGATTCACACCAGAAAATTATAATTATTTTTCCCTTTTGTTACTACGGTGAAAAAAGTTATAAAATTGCTTTCTCTCACATTGAAATATTTTTTTTTCAAACATTTCGGTGTAAATTAAGCATTACAGAAAAGCAATTACTTGCATTTGAAAGGGTTAAAGCCATTATCAGATGCCCGAGTAAAACCGAACGGGTCGGCTAGCTTATACACATACATTACATGTTGCACACGTTCATCATTATTCAGAATGTCGCGTTTCAAAACAGATTTTTTTTATTGTTTTAATAATTCTATGTTGGATTACAAAATAGATAAGATACATTTTTAAACTAAAATTCCTTTTATGTAATAAAATATGGAAAATGGAGAAATCTTTTTAGAAAATTAAAAAATATGGACCATATACCGGGTGTCCCAAAAATGACTGATGGATTTTAAAATTCAATAACTTGCAAACGGTGACAGCTATTTAAAAAAAATTTGCAGGAGGGTTATGTATAATGTCAGGAGTTTTTTTACCGTAATTTTTTATTTTAGTTCGCATCTCAAACAATAGGTGGCGCTGACGGCGATTGAAGGCCAGGTCGATGCTTCACTCAGCACTGATCACCTGGCCTTCAATCGCCGTCAGCGCCACCTATTGTTTGAGATACGAACTAAAATAAAAAATTACGGTAAAAAAACTCCTGACATTATACATAACCTTCCTGCAAAAAAATTTTTAAATAGCTCTCACCGTTTGCAAGTTATTGAATTTTAAAATCCATCAGTCATTTTTGAGACACCCGGTATCTATCTGTATCTATACAGGGTGTTCCAAAACTCTACCGACAAATTAAGAGGAGTGATACAAGGCATCAAGAAGATAAAAACTTACTACTTACATGGGTTTGCAAATTACTTATTCATTTTAAAATTGAGAGTGTTTCATTCTAGCTGAACTTGGGTTGACGGTCATAATTTTCAGAAAAGTAAAAACATTGCAATGAAAATGCAACAATATGTACTTTATTTTGCATGAAATGTTATAACATCACGAAAGTACTGGAAAAACACGGTGCTCAAGCAGGACGAAGTGGGAATCACAATCCAAAATGTGTATTGTCCGGTGCCCATTGCTGTACCGTATAATTTAACATTCTACCACTTTTTAAAATATCATATTTACAATAAAGATGAGCATGTCCCCCCCTTTAATAGTTTTATTATAATATTCTCCAGTTTTATAAAAGCTTTTACCATTTATCCACTTTCCGTATTTCCATCCGTAATGTTAAGTCTATGGGCGTTTGTTCCATTCAATAATTCAAAATATCGCCTCGGGAAATTAATGTTTTTAACTTCTTTTCTCTGTGTTCTCTTCTCTAATCATGTCTTTATTTTTTCTTGATTTTCAAAATATCTCTAAAAACTACGCTTAATTTTATATGCAGTGCTAAAATATTATTTCCACTTTGTCAGTTTTTAAAATATAAAATATTATATTAAGCAAAGAGTTCAGAAATAGTTTGAGAACTAAGAAAAAAAAAAAAGACATCATTTAAGAAAAGAACACTGAAAAAAGAAGTTAAAAATATTAATTTACTAAGGAGATATTTTGAATATACGAATGCATCAAACACCCATACACTCTTAAAACGAAAGAGCTGATTTGGCTTCTCATGAAAGAGCTGTAATTTTTTCGATCATAAAAGAGTTGTTTTTCAAACGATTAAATATTCTTGATCTAAATTGGTTATTTAAATAGCTCAATTTCATTTAAATTGGTTAAAATTCGAGTTATTTCAACTCTTTTTTGAGAACCTGCCTTTCAACATGGAGATGAGTGGATTTCAGCTCAACTTGAGCTATTTTGTGGCTGACTTTTTAAGAGAGTAGACTTAACTTTACGGAGGGGAATTCGGAAAATGAGTGACTAGCAGCCTTAAAGATAAACACCTTGTATCTTTGATTAAATGGGTAGTTTGCAGTTCCATTTTCTACGGAAATTTTTTATTCTCTTGATGCCTTCTATCACACTCTCTTAATTTATTGGTCGCATTTTGGGAAACTCTGTAAAGATGTATAGATATATTTAACCCTCTGAACGCAAGTTGGTAAAATTGTAATGTTGTTTTCTCTTCATTTTGTTTTAAATGCTTAGAAAATATAGTTCCTTGAACATTATATATATAAAAAAACTTAATTACAAATATGAATATAATCGTTGAGAATATTATTCATTCTAAAATTTATTGAAAATTCATTAACCCATTCGTGCCCAGCATCTTTTGCGTAAATTTTATTAGGTTGACACCACTATTTTTAGAAGATTTAAGTTTAGTTCATTAATCACGAAAATGCATAATTTAAATAAAATAATTATTGCTTTTCTTTTTTACCGGGGACAAAAACAGTGCTGAATGCACCTTTTGAAGCGTCCCTAAAAAGGGACGCTAGGCACTAATGGGTTAAATATAAAGTTATATTATCTTAAATATTGCTTATATTACTGTGAAACATTGAGCAAAGTGAACGGAATATTACGTTCCAAACAGTTACAGGGTTAAAATAATTAATAGCATTGGAAAACTTAAGTATAATTTCTTTGTTCAAATGTTTATTAAATTCATACACTGAATTTTTCTTTGCGAATGAATCGTTGGAGTACCGTAAATAATAAAGTATAATTTAAAAAGTCAGCCGTTCCTTTTAATTTGTATGAAAGTTTTGTAAGTGGGCCGGGCACGGCTCTTTACGATCCAACTTTAGGAGGAGACAAAGACTTTTAACATGCGCATCGATTGCGTTGCGTCAGAAAATGCGCTTGCGTAAATGAATGCCAAGTTACCTACTGAAAGAGACATTATTTCTTCGAAAGAAGACACTATCGAGAAGTTCAAAGAGAAATTAAATAAAACAAATCGACACAAACTCCATTATTCTCGTTTCAGTTTTGCGTTAAGATGAGGGATAGAGTTTTGTTCTTTTTTAACACTTTATCTAACGAATTATTTATCAAGAAATTGATCCAACTCATAATTATCTTCTTTAATATTTGAAGGTATGCTGGAAATTTCAGATAATACTAATGTAGAATTTAAACATTTTTTTTCATTAAAACTGATTAAATATATCGATAGTTAAAACTTTTTATGAATTATTTACAAAAATAATCAGATTAATCAACAAAAGTTACTC